>VWZV01017470.1:1623347-1846958 GCA_013397155.1 Irena cyanogastra | reverse complement strand
GGGGGGGGAGAGATGTGAGTTTAGAGCTTTAAAAATGTAAGAAAAGCAGGAAAGAATTGCTGCCAGCCCCCCGCCCCCCAGTCCGCCAAACCACTTCCCCGCAGTGCCCGGCCGCTTCCCTGCGGATCCCCCGTGCCCCCGAGGGGTGCGGTGGCTGCAGCCCCCGCTCCCGACATCTGCCTCACGGGGAGCATTAGTGGAGGTGCTTTTTGTTTGTCTAGTGCAAATGAATTAAAATTGCTGAGCTGTTCAAATGCGCTGAGTCTCCGAGCGCCCAAGACGAACGCGATGCCGGTTTTGGTTTTATTTTAATTCAATCTCTCCCGACACATTTTGCTCCAGGTTGGTTCTTGCAAATGCTACGAAAGCCTGTAAGTCAATGAGCTCAAATATTTGCGCTCTTTGTCCAAAAACTGTTTTTCTTCCTCTGTGGGTCAGGCCAAGTGCCAATCAAAGTTGTTTTTCAAGCCTCTCTTCCCTGCAGTAGGACGGCTTTTTTCTTTCTTCCCTTTTTTTTTTTTTTTTTTTAAGGGTTTGGTTTTTGGAAAGGAGGTGTGTGTTTAGGGGAGGGGGAGGAGAAACGTTAAAAATCGGTCAGAGAGAGAATCAGATCTTAAAAATCATGTTTCTTGAATATTTTAATGGAAACAAAATCTTATTAAATGTGCATGCTTGGTATGTGCAGTTATTTTTTCCATAAACTCTTGGATCATATTACAGTTGATACTTGGTGCTCAGCTCTTAGCTCAGCTTGCGAGAAATGTAATGGATCAGAGAAGCACACATCAGCAGAGTCTGATTTTTAACCATTTCGTTGCAGGACCAAATCCCTTCTTGGCTTTAGCTTGCTGCTGTTCCCACTTTAAGAAAAACAAGTACTTAAAACAGAGAAGTTCTGCAGGGTTAAAGCCTGAAACAGCTTCAGACTTGACCTATGTCTAAAGACATACAAATTAACCAGTGCCAAATATGTCTGTAGAACAAGCAGGGATGGAGATTGCTTTGTTCTGCCAAATAATCAAAATGTTTTGTTGACAAATAAAGTGGTGCTTGGCAGCACTTGTAGATCTAAAATTAAATTTAAGTTACTGAATTTTTTTGAAGCCGTATTCCCATCCTGCTGGGCAGGACTTTTTTTTTGTATACCTCTTTAGTATCAGTGGGAGGTAGGAGGTGGGGACAGGGTTAGATGGTACTTTTCTGGTAACAGGAAACTTGCTGGATTTGATTTATTATTGTATTTTTATTTTATTTTAAAGTAGTTTAGGGATGAGGGTGAAACATAGGAACACTGTTGGGTCTGTTGAGGAAGACAACTTAGTGCTGCTCTCCTTTGGCTCTGGTCATTTCAACCATACAAAATTGGGGAAGAATAAAGAAACTGAGCGACAGCCCATGAAACCTTCTGGAAACATAGGTGTTCTGTGCTTTCAGTGGTGGTACTGGGACATCATTCCATCTCTGTTGTAGGCTGGACAATAAAAATAGAAGTGCAAAGCTTCTGAGTACATTTGTCATTGTTTAAAAGTTGGTGTAATAAAAATCACTGTAAATTTTAACCTTTTGCACCTCACTGGCAGGCATGCAAGTAGAAAACATGAGGAAAAAAACCAAAACAAAATGCTTGATAGAAGTGAGATATAAATTTGACCTGAATCTCAAGGAGAAATAATCTTCAAATAAGTGCTGCCTCATCTGTTCTTTTGATGGTATTGGGCTTTTTTTTTTTTTTCATGTTCATGTGATAATATACTGGAAAAAATGATTGGCCTTGGAACATGTTGAATCTCTTCTGCCCTCCTCCGTTTTAAGTCTTTTTTTGAAGTCATTTGAATCCTCACTGTTTAGGTAGAGCTGTTGTCAAAATCATAAAGGGCAAAGCAAGCTTTCAGCTCAGTGGCATGTAATGAAATTTGAAATAGTCTACCAGGTTTTGGATTCTCACAGGTGAAGGTAAGTTTCTCTTTCGGCTGGGAAACAGGAAGCTAGATGCAGCACTTTATGTTTCATCCAATTTCAGATTAATCAAAGTTACATTTTATTATGGAAAGTTCTATGAGAGCAGCACTGAGAATCTTGCTAAGGATTCATGGGTTGAATTTGCCTATGAGGAAGGTTTCCCATATTAAAAGGATACAATTTCCAGTTAGGTTTATTGTTATGGTACTGTTTAGATACTCAGATCTACTTGCAGAACAATCGTTGCAATCAGAAGGGCTTAGACAGTCATAGATACAACAACTGCATCATTATTTGGTTTAGGAGAAAAAAAAAAAAGACAACCAGTAATTGGTGATGCTGTCTTGGGTTTGGTGAGTGAGCTTGTGGAACAGACAACCAAGGCTAATGATTTTAGTCAGTTCAAAAGAAATGGAGGAATGACGAGAGCAAGTCGAGTAGCTCTGGTTCATGGGATGGATGGTCAGCCTTTGTAACAAAACTGTGGCCTACCTGTAGGGAAAAGTGCTTAACAGGGCATAGGAGTGCTGTTGCAAGTCTTTCCTAGAGGTAGCTGAGAGTTGCTGCCACTTCAGGACAGCTCAAGCTCTCTCCTTTGAAAATGCAACACGTAGGAGAGTCCCTGGGCAGAGGAGCTCCAGGGTGTTATCTTGGAGCCTGATGGAAACCCAAGGTTCTCCTGCCTAAACAAAATCAATATCAGAAGCAAGAAAGAAGAGAATATTACATGGGAAGAGCTCAGTACTTCTTTAGATAAATAACTGCTTCAGGAAGGCTTTTAGGAATAAGCAAAAAGTCTTCAGGGGATGGAAAAATCCTGATATGTCAGAAAATGTCGGAGCAGGGAGGATTTGCCAACTGTTCAAGCTTGATTGCAAATTGCAAAGCGTGTGAAGTAAAAGGTTCTTTTGCATGTATATACAAGTTGGACAGCAAAGAAAAGTATAAACGTGGTTCCAGAATTAAATATTTGCTTTGTGTTCTATTTCAGTGAGGAAGATAGAAGGGCAGTGGCAAGATGGGTGACAGGGGAGTGTGATTTAAAAGCAACCTTCAGTGTTGGCAAGGTGGAAGTGGACCCGACTTAGCTGACCCTCCTGGCTTGAGCCAGTGTCTGTGCTGGAGTGCATCATAAAGGCAGATGAAATCCAGGACTTTCCTGGTATTTATAGACTTACCCGATCAGGGTGATCCTGTGAGAGAGGAAATACCCATAAAAATTATGGACATAATTTCCTCCTCATCCTCCCCTGCCTGTCTCCTTCTAAACACTCTTAGTAGAACTCTAAATACTGTACAAAGTTACTAAAGTAAATATGAAAAAATATGACATGATATCACCAGAAGCAGGTCATACTAGACTGATGTAGTGGTCTTCTATTGATAAGACAGCTGCTGGTGTCCTCTTCCAAAAGCTTTGAATGGTCTAAAACTGCACTGTAGTCATTAAACATCTGAAGTAATATCAAAGGTTTAACTTGACTCTGCAAGTCAATGCAAATTAAATGTATTTACTACCATTAAATGTTCTGTATATCAAAAAGTTTAACTGGGTCTGAAAACTATTTGCTCAAATTCATAACAAAAATAACACAGGTAAATATGAAATAGCAACACCTCTCTGTATAGATTCTGTCTGCTTTCCTGGCTGTTACATGTATCCTATTGTTCTCTGGCAGTGACAGGTTACTGGGCAGGAGGGACCTTTTATCTGACAAAGTTTGTCTATTTTTCTGTTACTGTTAATTACAGTGACTGGGAACTGGTGAGAATGGGAATTATGGTGGGCCATGCTGAAAGGAGAAGTCACTATGCTGAGAGGACAACACAAGTGCTAAATGTTGGTCCAGGTGGAGAGGGACATTTCATAGAGAGCTGGGAGATCTTGAGCACTGGCATAGTTAAAGTGGTGGGAAATTGAGAGTTACAGGCTTGGCTGTTTGCTGCTGATTACTTTTACTGAGAGCAGCTCCTTGGAAGGAGCAGGGAGAAGGATGTTGATGCAGGAGGACCAGCACCTTACTGTCACTCTGCAGGGCTGTGGTGTTGAAGAGGAGGGCAGCTGGGAAGGATAGACCCTAATTAAACAGGCACAGAGGGGAGTTGGCTGGGTGCTGGGAGAAAGGGCGTAGTGATTTTGCAGAAGGAAACTAAAAAAGTTTGGGTTTTTAATCCAGCAGAAACAAAGGCTGAGAGGGGATATGATCAGTGTCTATAAATACATCTCATGGTAAGAGCAAGTGAGGAGAAATTAGCTTAAGAGTAGATGGAAGTGACATGGCCATAAATCATTTAGGCTAGAAAATTGAAGTGTCCACAGGTATGAGGATCTGGAAGAGTTTGTTCTAGGTCTGATGCTGCCAAAAAAAGCACCCACTTTTAAGACAGAAAAATGTGTGAACGTCATTAAANAGAAAAAACAAGAAAAAAAAAAAAAAAAAAAAGACACACTTTCATTCACATTATTCTTCTGTGTGGGTGCGTAAGAAAGTAGCCCAAAAGTGAACCAAAAATAGTTTAATGTCAAGTCTCATAAGCCTGTGTAAGCTAAAATATGTGTCACCATGAGTCATGAAGATGCATGGAGATGCTGTTACCTGCACTGTAAATATCAAGAGGCCTTTCAAGGATATCTCACTTATTTTGAGGGAAGTCAACCTGGTTCAATCTATTCTGAGATAGGCAAATCAAAGTTGCTTGTGCCTTTGGGTTTTCCACAAAAAAACCTTTTTTAAAAATATTTGTAGAGTTGCATAGTCTAGCTGCCTTTGGAAATCTCACCAGCAAACCTTGGCTGTCACAGAGAATCTTAATTTGTAAAATCAAATTATGTCTTCTGTAGTTTGATGCCTCTTAGTAATAATCTCTCTTCACATTGTAGGGGGTGTGAGGAGCTGCCTAGATGGCTTTAAATCTCCAATGTGTTTCTTCTTAAAGGAGTTCTTAAAATGATTTGCAAAGTCTGTCATGAAAAATCAACTCTGTTTGCATTGGTTCTAATTTTAGCAACATTCTGTTGTGTAAAACGTTATGTCTCCCTTCAGTGTTTGTGTCTTCCAGTCCCCTGGAGCACTGGTGAAACATGGTGAAACTCAGATCACTCCTCCAACGAATCCTGCATGCGCCGCTAGGGGGACAAGATGGAATTTTTAGGATCCAAACATGTAAAGATATAAACCAAGAGCAACAAACCAAACTTTTTAGGGCAGTTAAAGTTGATAGCAACAGACCCCCTACTCTCATAATTCATTCTTACTTTTTCTTAAAAGATTTGATTTAAAAAAGACTCCCAGCAAACTAAGAACGAGGTTCTTTCCTGTGAAATAAATGCAGTGAAAATCCAGAATTGACTGGTTTCTCTCCTTCCCCATCCTCGTGAGTTTTTAATTAATTTGTATCTTTTCATAATCTGATCCCTTTAGCTGATTGCTCTCCCATCCCCTGTGCAGAGTCTTTGTGTTCTGAAGTCAAAGGGTAGTGTTGCACTTTGCACATGTATGCTGGTCCTGAGGCTGTCTGGGTTCTCCTACTTTTGCCTTAAAAACTACTGTAAAGAAATTTCTTTGTGTTTTCCTAGTTTTACTGGCTGAAAATGAGATGGCAGAACTATTAAATTTTCATTAGACCTGTAATAAGAGTGGCATGACTGAAATGAACCTCTGGTGAATGATGCTGTTTTGCAATGAAAAGCTGTAAGAGGTGGCCTTGTAGCAACCAAGCTCATTTAGAATAGTCATTCTATTAAAAAAAAAAATACCCCACAGTCTTTCCTGAATTACAGGGAGGGAATGGAGGTGAGAAAGGAAAGAAAGTGGGCAGAAGAATTTTCTATCTTCTTCAAAAGAAACTTTGAGGTTTAGTGTTGGGAGTAGGTTAGCCAAGTGTGGAGGTTGTCTTCTGCTAAGACTACTTCTGGGAGTGGAGCATTGCATTAGCCAAATCACAGGCTGTGGTTTGGAGATGCGGACTCTGTGAACATTTGCTTTAAATTTATGCATATTACTTAATTAGGGCTTCAAATCTCACATCTCTTTAAATGGCAGTGTTTTGAAATCTGAAAAAAATAATATGGCTCATTAAGCATCCTTGGTTTTTCCTCTCTCCCACACCGGTGAGGGAGCAGCTAATACTCATTTAGTTCTTTATTTGAACCGGTGTTTTTTTTTTCTGGCTAGGGAGAATTGAGGGAGAAGATAGTGGTATAATACTCTCTTGGCTGTGCATAGCTGGGGTCTGGAAATTTTATTAGCATATTTTCATTTACAAGGCTAGAGAATAATGGGGAATCTCAAGCATAGTTTGCATGTCCAGGCTGAATATTGGCTTTTGTCTAAGTAGGTCAGGATGGACCGGGGAAATGGGGCATTTTCAGTAGAAAAGAAATTTGAATTGTCAGGAGGGAGACCTCAGTTAATGAGAAATTGTACCTCATCATCTTTGGAAAAACCTGTATGGAAATAATTTATGCTGTTTAATTTCTCTGTTCTTTGCAGGTGTTCCTGTTTGCATGCAGAGGGAGACCCCATTGTTGTCTCTGCAGCCCAGCCTGGTAGTCTTTGTGCTTTGAGTAGAAGCTATAGGGAATGTTATGCAGATGAGTCAAATTGTGAAATGCCATTACAGGGAGGTAGGGATACTCTCTACAAACATTTTTTTTCTGATTGTTTGCCTATCAGTCAGTCCATGAAATACATTGCAGATAATTCAAGAAATTTTATGCATTTCTTGGTATGCCATCCTGGGCAGACCAGTGTTACTGATAATAAGGGAGGCCATGATCAAGGGGTATTAATTTTAAATGTCTCTCTTAGTTACTAGTTTCAGATTTTTATTATAAGATGCTTCTTGCATATCAGACATTAGATAACTATCACTTGGGCAAAAATACTGGTAGAGATGGTAGTTAATAATATGTGTTTATGAAGCTGAAAAGCTATTTTGTTCCTGTTACAGACCATATCAACCACTGATTTATTCAAATATCTTCATTCTCACATCTTTCTTAAATTGAGAGGAAGGTGTTCTGAAGCATGGCCTTTTTTCTCGTAGGGCATAATCTTTGTGGCAGTCATGGACTGAAGTTAGGGAGAGGCTGAACTGGGTATAAGTGATGGTGCTCAGGATAAGAGACAGAAGTCAGTGCTCTTAATCTAGCAAGATATCTTAATTCTTTCCTGAATGTCCCTGGTTACCTGAATTAGGGTAAGATAAATAAACAGATAAAACCTCCTGATTAAACACCTTTTGTTTGGTTAATGACTCTCATGTTACTTCTAAGGTAAGCACCTTGTTTTGTTAGATGAGCAATGGATTTCTAATGGATTCTGAGCTCATCTCCCAACCTTTTGAATTTGATAATAGTGTGAGGCTACCTGCAGTCCCTTTCCTCAGGGGATCAGGTGGTAAATAATAATAATGGAGTAGAATATGAAGCATTCCTGGCTTCATGTGTTGAGAGTAGGCTGGAACAGAAGTAATAAATCTTTACCACAGTGGAATATAGTATGGTCAGTGTGTGGACCACCCTTTGGCTTGTGGTTTAAGTCTTCGAACATACACAGATGTTAGGTTAACTTGTATGAAACCCATGAGGAATCGCATTCAGGAGAATTCTTTGGAGTCATAGATCTCTGTTACCTCTGCAAGTGCAAAAGACATTTGGAAGAAAAATAAAAAGTAACTTGAAAATCAGGTTTTCATCTATTCAGAATGAGCTGTAAAGTCATAAATACAGTCAATATGTCTCAATTGCAGCAGTTTGGAACCAAAACGTGTAATTGTGTATCTGTTTTAAAGCATATTAAATTTCAAATTAGTTTTGTCATGAAACTGGAGAGAAATGTAAATTCTTTCAGAGTCATTTGACCATTTATAGGATGGATTAAAATTGTTCCTTAGAAACGAGGAATGGTTGCAAGAATGACTCCTCACTTAACATTTTCAAATGAAAAATTCACGCTTCTGAGCAATTGCACATAACCTCAGTAAAACAAAGTTATGTTTATGACAGTAAAGGAATACAAGCTGTCTTGGTGTAAACCATTCTAGAGCAGTACACAGCTGCTTACTCAAAATCATAATTTATTTGTCTCTGGGCAGTTTATTATTGCATTGGATTTGCTCTGGCTGATACTAACAAAACAATTGAAAGCTAGCATATGTTCTGTCCTCCGTATGAATTCTGCAGTTAAAAACTGTTTAATAAGACAGTGTCTTAACAGTGTTGAACCTAATTTAATAGCACGTGCTTGTAAATATGTTTAATATCTCCTGCTGTAGCATGTGGTAAAGGGAATATAGTTACATTATTGTCTAAATGTATCTGGAGGGGTTTTGGCCATATGGTTCTAAATCTGTTTTAAAGTAATTATGCCTATTAACTAAAAAAATAAAAAATATTCCCCTCTGAGTTGATTGACATTCCTCTCAGTAAAGCACCCTCATTGCTGATTAGAGGTGTGGAAATAGTAATTTGTTCTAGCATTTAGAAATTTGATTAGACCTCTAATGAAATGGAGCGCCTACATGCTGTCTAAATATTCTACCTGACACCAGCTGGGTCTCATCCAGTGTGGAAGAACACTTGAAATGTTGCTTTACTATAGTATGTTTTGTGTCTTGAAGCCAACGTGCTGCCTGCATGCAAATACCCACTGGCTATTCAGCAGGCAGAGCAAACCTTATGCCTCCCTAGAAATTAGCATCAGGATGTGATTATTCCAGTAAGCACTGATTGCCTGGCTGCAATATCTGGCTTAGAGTTAGAAAATTAAGGCATCTATTTACAGAGAAGTACCCATACTACTAACTCTGTAAGCTGGACTTCAAGTCATTGTGCACATATGTTATACACAGCTCGATGTTATATGAGGTAGAAACAAGCTGAAGTTCCCAATTTGTCCCTGTTGTGGTCCATTAATAAGGTGACAACAACACACTATAAATAAGAATTTAAAGTTGAAGCACCACATTTCTCTCCTTGTTATGAGCTGGTTCATTCAGTTCCCTCCAAAAGCTGATTGCAATCCATTCCATGCAGTGGCAGCTGTTTGAGCACTCACGTTCTTCAAGTCCTCTTTAATTCAGTTGCAGCCAGTTTCACTCTAGACCACTATGGCTAGAAAACTCTAAACTGGGACTCTGTTAGTATCCTGTGGTAGAAACTTCCAGTCCCTAGTTTCAAAATAGTATCAAAACACTTCCGAAACACTTGAGCTGCTTGGTGTTCATTAGTCAACAGTTCATTTTGACTGGTTACTTTCTCCCTATGAAATCTGGAAGATGGGCTCTAATGCATCTCACCAGAATCAGTCATGGCCTTTTGTGTTCTTTCTTGTGTTTTGTTTTTTGGGGTTTTTTTTCAGTTCTGTTTCTCCACCATATTTTTACATTTTGCAGTTGCCACATTTAAACAAATGCAGTGGAAAGGTTGAACCAGAAAAACTCCTGACTAGTTTATGCCATATTAATGCTTCATAAAATATTTTCATCTTCTTTTCCCTCAAGAAAACACAAACAAACTGTTCAATTACATTAGCATTTAAGTTTTGTGTTACTGGGGAAAGACTGGATGAGGCAGTAACATTGGGGGTCATTCAAGTAGAATCTGCTTTGAAATAAGTGGCTTTTATTCCAGCAATTTAAAACTTGTCTCGCTTCTGTACTGGTGCTTGACAAGTAGTTAGGAGGAAAGGTGTGTTGGTTGAAAAGGTCAACATAACGTAATTAAAGGTTGAAGGAGCCTGCAGCCAGCATTGTAGTTCTTCAGGAGAGATGGAGCTTGGTGCCTTTTCCACCAGGGCAGAGTCCAAGTGGAAGGAAAGCAGGCTGCAGCCATGGAGGCTATGCTGGAAACATCTTTCACACATGCCGTAGAAAAGCAAGAGGGGAATGGAGGTGGAAAGAGGGTCACTCTCCATGCCCCTGCTCTTTAGGCCACTAATGCAAAAGATATTAGATAAAGGTGTAGTTACCTGACCTGTTTATCCAACAGAAACTTGCCATACAAGCAAAAGCAGTTTGACTATCCACTGCTGTTGCTGTTTTGTATGAGACACTCCTTTGAGTTAAGCTGTGCCTCATGAATACAGAGAGGCAGTATCCAGCCATCCAAAATGATTAATTTGTCTTGTTTGAGAAGGTAGGTCTATGATGTCAGTTCTTGTTTCCCAGAAAAGTTGGACAAAAATTGCATCATCTCACATATGTCTGTATAGAGGTAAGGCTGGTGCAAGTAGAGGCTGTGAATGTGTCTCTTAGGAGCTAGGCTTACTCTGTTGAAAAGGTCTCAGTTTGGGTTTGGTGACTTCATTAAGAAAAAGGGCAAGTCAACTGGAGGGCAGTGAAGAACCTTATTATGCAGTGCGTGTTAATCACTCTTCCATAGCTACAGAAGTCATTATTAAAGCAGGGTATAAAATAAGTGAGTTTATTATTTTTTTGTTACTTGCTGGTGCTTTTTTTTGTTGAGTCATTAAGTCACCAAACTGTTGTAAAAGCCCTCTTAGACAGTACTCTGAGAAAATGGTAGCACCTGCCAGCAGAGGCTGGAGGTAAATCTGAAGTTCTGTCAATCTACTGGCCTGGGTGGCTGGAGAGAGCAGGAGTAGCTGATCTGTCTCTGGACAAGTCCTGTATTTACATGCAATAAATCTTCTCTAACAGTTAGGGGCCTTCATTTTTGAAAATCAGCGTATCTTTTAAGCTCTGTCATGAAAATGCATTTGTGTCTTAGGTCTTTGCTGCCACCAACTCAGCTACATTAAGTCAGCATGTTTTGGAGATTGTATCTCACTAATGAGTCAATTTGGTAAGATGTAGCTTAAGATGCAAAACATTCTTAAAAAAAAAAAAAAAAGAGGAAGAAGAAGAAAGGGGAAGAAACTGTCTGGCTGCAAGATTTCTTATGGTCGTTCCAGCAAGTTGGTAGCTTGCGAATGTGCTACTGAGATGAAGCCTTTCCCCTGTCTGTCTCTTATCCAGATTTTCCCAGATTAATCAAATGTAAAACAGTGTGTCAGCTCCTTGCTCATTGTAAAACAGTCTCCTGCCTTTGCAAACAGGACTCCCTGGAGAAATAATTTGTTCTAATTGGTGACTATTTTAGGATTTCCTATCAGGTGAAAAATCAAAAGGACTCACCCGTGGTTTTCCATCTGTGGCCCTAGCACCTATAAGATTTTTCTGGCCTTCCTTCAGGGAGACTGTGTAAGAAGACCTACGTCAATAAACTCAGAGGCATGGTGTGGATGCCATCTCCTGAAGAATGCTTACAAGTCAACTAATCAAAAGAGGCTTAAACTCCTGGCTTAGACAGCAAGGCGCTTGCTCTTGGAAATTGTACCTTTAGGCTAGACATAAAGCATATTAGTCAGGGAGATTTTATTTTCGTCTGGCACATTCTCTCTGTTTGAGTCATCAACCAAAGAAAGATGGCAAAAAAAGGTGCTTCTCTTAAAGCAGGAAGATATGGCTCTTTTTGGATGTCCAGGAGGGCTATCCCTTCCCTGGCAGAGCGAGGAAAACAGCATCAGTGTGCCTTTCATTATTTGAACTGCTGCAAAGTTGTCAGTGATCATCAGTTGTACATAAGCATTTGTCCAAGAAACTTGTGCCAAGGAGGCTTCTCATTTTGTTTTAAAAGCTTTTCAATGGATTAACTTACATTTTTAAGGAACATCGGCTATAAATTAGAAACCTTATGAGAGGCTCATGTTTTCATATTTTGATGTTGCCTTGAATGTTAATGCAAGTGTCTTAAAGTTCTTCATGATGAAGTAGTATAGCCAATATGTGCTTCTATTCTTCCAGTACCATCTGTCTAAACAAACATCCTCTTCCCATTAGGTGAGTAGTGAGGGTTATAAGTATATTGTCTTTATGTTTACAGGCGTAGGCATTTTTTTTTTCTTCACCTTTTTCAAATGTAAATTGAGAAAACTTCTGATGAGGTGCATTCAGAAAATGGGAATAATAACACTGGCTTCCTAAAACCATGTTAGTAAAGAATTGAAGTGTAATGTACTTCAGATTCTGAAGTAAATAGTATGATACCACCTGTGTTGAACAGGCAGTGTATGAATGTGCTCACCAGGCACTAAGGAGCTCCATAACCTCCATGGCCTGCATCATCTACACTGGATTAGCACAGTGCTTATTTCTGTAATGGTTCAGTTTAGCTAAAATGCCTCCTTCCTTGGGGGATGACAATTCATATCTCTATTAGAAAATAGGTTCCATTTTCTAATAGGACTTAAAGAATAAGTAGTATTTTTGAACCAATCTGTTGCAGATATATGACAGCATTAGGGCAGATACAGTGGGTTGGATTGAAACTCAGACTCCAGTCTCTGACAGTGGCCGAGGGAAGATATTGAAGAAAGGAGACACAAAATGGAACAGTTTGTTATGCACTCCATTTGAAAACTTGTCATTTGAAAACTTCCTGAGCTGGATGTGAATTTTCCATATTTAATAACCGTTCTTGTATTTGTCTTCCATGATCTTGAACACTTCACTTTTAAACACGCTCTGGCTTTTTGTCCGTAGCATCTTACAGCAAGGATTTCCACAGCTTAGTTGCACGTTGTGGAAAAGGCTAAGTATCTTTGCTTGAGCTTGTTGCCTGCTGGTTGGTTCATAATTTTTTATTAAAGGTGGCAGGAGCACACTGTGCATGGACTGTGACAGCAAGGAGGCAGTCAATTAAAATTATTTTACATGCTTGTGACAGCAAAATCAGCAGTTCAGACTTGTTGTTTCCAAGACTCAAGCTACTGTGTTTCACAATCCTGTATGAAAAAGATGGCAGAAAACTAGCTGAGGGAGCTCCAGTACTGAGCAGAGCACATTTCCCACTTTAATCTCTGTGAGAGGGTTTTGTTTTCTGAATCTTGGAGAGTAACTTCCATGTCACTTAAGATAGCTCCTGCACAGAAATTCAAAATAACTGCTATGATCATTTGGCACATTAAAGATATGGGAAAAGCAGTATGAAAGTCCATGCTTGTGCCATTTCCTTGACTTTCTTATGTCTCTGAATAGAATTTGGTTTTACTTAGTACTTGCTTAGTGAAAGGTGCCTGGGAGTGTATGTGTGCAGCAGCATTTACTACTCAGCAAAGAGATGGTGTCACAGAAATTTTTATTGAGCTGAAAACACTACAAGGACACAGACTTATCAAAAAGGAGTGTTGGCAGGGATGCATGCTAAGTTTATTTCTGGAGTGTGGGGCTTTTGCTCATGTACCTTCCCTGAAATGCAACAAAGAAGCACCTGTGATGTGCTCAAGGTAGCAAAATGTGTCTCTGCAGCAGGTTTGCTGCTCTTCTGATAAAATTCAGACTTCCCACTTACATGTCCTGCTTCAATGGCTGATCAGGGGAGCAGACAGAGTGCACCTCCTACTGAATTTTAAAAGAACAGCTACAAGAAGACTAAGCTGTACAGTGACATTGCAGGGTGAAAAGTAGTGGAACTGCCTGGGAAGCTGGATTTGTGTGATCTAAAATCTCATAGTTACAGGTCAAACAGGTTTTCACATGAAAAAGGTCCTCAACCTTTGCCTTCTTGAGTTAAATTCTGTGGTGGATTTCCACCACACTCACTTGTGAAGATTTTTTCAGTGTTCGGTAGTCTGTAAACATGAAGTGTTTGACATTAGTCACAAACATTACTTGAATAACACCTCAGGCAGCAAAATACTTCGGGTGGCCAGGAGACCATGTTGCTTTTGATAGTCTGTCATGCAGGTAAGTTGAAGCTGGGAAAGAAACCATTTTAGTGAGCTGATGCAGATGTCAGAGCCCAGCTTCCTCCCCTGCAGCTGTCAGGGACTGAGATGCTAATCAGAGGAGGATGTTGTTATTATTTTTTCCATTAAAGTGCAAAGGTAGGACTCCATACTTGCTGTGAGCAGATCTCTTTATGTTCACTCCGAGCTGTCAAGCTTCATCCTTTCAACTGGAAACTCAGCAGTGGCTGACTCAACATTTGTCTGGTTTCTCAAGCCTGTTGTGCAGCAGAGCTTCATGTGCCTGCCTGACTTAGGAACTGTTAACCAAGGACTTCTTCAAAACCAGTGAAGCCAAGAACTTCTCTAAAGCTGACTTGTAGAAGAGCAGCAGTTGTGCTAGCAACTACCTCGTAGGCATAACCTCAAGAGTCTCACCTTGGTAAAAATCCAAATCCTAATGTTTTAGGGCACATTGTGCCTAAAATGTATGTCTCTCTGCTCTTTGTCATAATGAATGCAACACCAGTGACAAAGAGGAGAGATAAGAGAATGCAGCCTTGATGATGGTCCCTAGTTAAAAATTCACCCGGTCTGTTTTTATAGTAACATGCTGTTAAATGTATCTTCTTTTCTATAATCCTTGGTGATGATGGTCTCTGCTGAGACACTGTAGCATTTGAGGATTTTCTAGTATGAATTGCAGTGGAGTCATTTAAAGACTTTCTTTAAAAAATTGTGCAAGTGTTGTGTAGTGTACTGCCCTTACATTAATTTAGTGTTTCAGTCATTTAGCATCTTTGAAATACTTGGAGAAACCAAAACCAAACAACAAAAAAACACCAAACCCTGGGCCACTTTCTTAACAGTAGGAGGATGCCATTATGCATTTACAGTATGGATGAATACCATTCTATTTTGCTTGCTTACAAGGCATGACTTTTTAGACAATACTTCTATTAAAAATTCGGTAGAGCATTTTTGGGAGACAGTTCTGCCAGAGATACATGATGGATTTGCATACCCCAGGGGTCTTTCTCTCTTTTTGTTTTTTAATCTCCAGTTGGCAGTATACCCAATAAATCAAATGTGTGTGTGTTTATGAATTGAAGTATTTAACCATTCAATTACTGTATTGTAAAGAGGCTGTGCTCTCAGTCATTAATTTAGATATTAATTCCGGCCCGTCAAAGCAGCTGCTGTTCTGTCTGCACTTTCTAGCAAATGTTTGTTGTACCTGTTGGCAGTGTTCTGCTGCATGGATCCAACGGGGAGGTCAATCCGGTCTCTCCGTAAGAGGATGGAGGCCACACGTATGACCACAGTCTCTGGCAGAGCGAAAGCAGGCTTGGTTAGATGGGTTGTGCTCAGGCAGGACAAGGCAGCCCTCTGCATGGGCGCAGGGGATTAAAGGATATGCTGTGCTGCTTCAGAGAGCCTTTCTTAACATGCAGCAATCCTGTCCTGGCTGATGAGGAGGCAGATTAACTCAGTGCAGTTTTGCCAGCTTAATGGCTGAAGGCTATGTTCTCTAAACTAGATAATGCTGGTCTGTCTCAGTATGTCAGATGTGGACTAAACCTGAAGGTGGAAGGGAGCCAAGGTACAGATGAAAGAAGTCCCAGCTAAAACCACTGAAGTTTTCTAACTTTTGCTCTTAATATCTGGTGCTGTTGAAACATAGAAAATGCTCTTCTGCTGTGCTTGTAGTGTATTGAGTCATCTAGACATTCACTCACAAGATCTTCTGTCCTGAGGGCAGTTCTTGAGGAGCACACAAACTCCAGTGTTACTGCTGGGTGTGCAGGGAGGGAAGGAGGTGAAGTTCTCCATGGATGGATGAGAGATGCATTGTTTCTCCTTTTTTCTGTTCTCTGCATAATTTTGGTTTTGGCTTTTTTTTTTTTGTTTGTTTTTTTTGAGCAGTTTTTTGAAGGCTGAAGTAGACCAGAAGACGGTTTGTTGTCTGCTGGTGAGATGTGTTTTGCTGGTCTTCAGACCAATACCTGGTTAGCCATGAAGTCCTGTTAGTCTATGGGGAAAATTCAGGCTTTTCCATGACACAGTTGTTGTCATCCTGAGTTAGACATAACCTTCTTTTTTTCATTTTAACCAGCAGGCAGCCAGCTGACTCTGATTTAGGTGCCTGTGTTTGGTGAGTTGAATTTCATCCTTGGTATTTGAGAATGATTGGGGCATGAGTAAGAAGTCAGACTTTGAGGTTCAGCTTATATAAAATGGAACTGATCCTCAAGCAACAAGGAAGTAGAAAAAGTAGCTGTTTGTCTCTCGTCCTTTTCAGGTGTTTATAATAAATATTTAGGTTTGGCCTGGCACCAGTAGTTGAGCAAATTTTTTTATGAAGGTCTTTCCATTTTTCTGTTTAGGAGCCTCAGACTTATTTACACAGCTAGACATACTCTGAACCTCAATCAATATTAAGTTACAGGTTTTGACTTGATACATTTAGATCTATTCCGACAGAAAAAAATATTGTGAAATACAGTTCACGTTTCTTAAACAAAGAAGTGTTTTTCAGCATACTTGTTGCTCTGACATTTGACTTGTGGTCTTTGTCTGTCTCTCCCAGTTGCAGTTGAAGGTTGGTTTTGGTTCATAGGAATGACGTCCAGGACAAGGAGAGAGATATAGCAGTAGGAGTAGTAAGGATGCAGATGTAGGTTTGCTTTATGGAAAAGGGGATAGGCTTTTCTGCCAGTAATTTTGTGTTCACTGCTGAGTTTTAATCCCGTGGGCCGAGTGTACCAAATATCTTTCAAAGAGCAAGGAACCATTGTGGGGCTTCTCCTGCCTGACCATCCATCTTGGGTTGGGTAGAAATTGCTGACCTTTGGTTTCTAATTAGTGTGGATTGTGTTCTTCAGAGCTGGTAGAGGGACAGGAACTTGGGATAGGCTTCCTTTCATTGTGTGAAATCCAAAAGGACTGTAACCTGTTACCAGAGCAAAAGCTCTCCATCAATTGTACTACATTGGCTCTTTTCCCAGCTCTTTGCACCACTTCATCAGCTGTGAGGCACACAGATGCCAGATTCTTAATGTTAAAAGTTACTGGTTTAAGTATTTTGAAATGCTGTTCCATTTTAAAAAAGATTTCCTGCTGTTTGATTTCTTCTGCTAATTTTCATCTTTATGGCTTAGTTGGCATTTTTGGAGTTGGACAGTCTGTTAAGAGGAAGAAACTCTTGCAAAATCGCGTGAAATACCCCTAACAAATGACCATAGGCTAGGACTTGTGCTTCGTGAATTCTCAACATTTTGACATTGTTTGTTCTGAATGTATCTTTTATTGCTTCTGGAGTTATATCCTGGGTTTAGTTATAGGAATAGGTCAGCTGCAAGGAGGAGTTCTGCACTGTCAGCAGATAAAGTGTTATGCATCATTCAAATCATTGCTCTTCACATTTTTGTCTTTTGGCTTTTTCTACAGAAATTGTTTTGAATAACAGGACACCAAGGTTTACCCTTCAAATGTGTATCTAAACTTTGTAAAGAGGCTGTGCAATGGAAATGGCTGTTGCAATGCAAATTTCATGTGAAATGAATTGTAGATATGTTCTGAAGCTATAAAGCTCCCAGTTTTATTACATTAGATGCCATAAACAGATTTTTTTTTCTTTAAAGAATGATACATCAATAAATTGTTGTCAATAAATGTCAAAATTTCACAGCTTTGCTGAATATACTTCTTTGTTCTTGTCAAAGTCTCCCAGGAGAACTGACATGTGAAGACAGGTAAACTGTGACTATTGAGGTTTTTCATTTTAGTCAGCAAGACTATGTGTAGTTTTAACTATTACATTAATCCTCTGCAAATTTACAATAAATAATAAAGTTACCATCTAAAATGAATTGGTTGCATCCTAAACTTCTGCCACATTTCTAAACTGCTCTTCCTCTGACAAGGTTGGGTGGCTAAATCAAAAGGAAACTTGGCATGCGCAGAAATAAACAAAATCCCTCCTGCATCCTAGGGAATAGTTCGAATAAAAGTAGATGCTAAGCTACAACCAGTGTTCAGATAACTTTTTTAAAATGCTTTCTTCTGTTTTTAGTGAGGATGGAATAAGCAGATGGTCCAGTAAAACTGTATGACTAAAATTGTGTTACAATTTACTGAAAATCAGAGCATTTTACTGTAATTAGAGCCAGTCAAGGTAGACTCTGTTCCAGGATCCAAGAACCAAAAGTGAAAATATGTTAAATAACAACAGTGGGAATAGGAGAAATCAGTTTATAGGTAGGGTTTTAAACAGCAGCAGCAAACAATGCTGCTCATAATGTGAACCAAACTTCAAGGCATTTGTGTCTGTCAGCTGAAAACCAAATGTGGGCTCCATAACATTAAGTCTATGAGATTGAACTGGTGTATTTTGAGTTTGAAGAACTGTAAGATGAAACTGAGACTGGGAAAAAAGACTATTCCTTTGGGAAGATTCAGCCCCAGATAGGGAATCCTAAAGCCAGTTCTCCACTCCCACCCAGTGACAGACTTGACCCAGATGATTGCTGGAGATGATAATGAGTATTTTAAAGAGGTAGATCACTGAATTTCAATAACAAAGATCCTTACAAGTGCTAGATGGTAGCAAAATGGCTTGTAGATTATAATATAAGAAAAGGTGTAATAAATAATAAGTTACTCATTCCCTTCCTCCCCCCAAAAAATTCTGCTTGTTTAGGAAAAAGAGTTTGTTCCTCAGGAGAAGCTAATTTTGGGATGCCCTTAGGATTTATATTTGATCTCGTGTTGTTTGTTATCCTGATGTTTTGACAGCGGTGGCAGGTGTTGTGAGAGTGGAAGCTCTGAGCCCCTTCATGAGTGTTTCCCAGACACTTGCACTGCTCTGGGAGTTTGCAGGGACACAAGTGGCAGCGTTGTCATAGCTCACAAACTTCCCTCTTGAATGTTTCTTCCCTGTGATCCCCCTCCTCCCATCCTGTTGAAGCATGACCACCTTGATGTCAAGTGCAGGATGAATTAGATTTTATGTGCCATATGTGTAAGAAGCCTCCATGCACCCATAGGAGTGCAACCACTTGCTTCTTGCCCATGTTTTCTGAATATGTAGATATTCAGAAGTACTTCCTAAAGCAGCTGTTTGATCAGCTCCACCAGCTAGCACTTCCATTCTCAAGCAAAACAGCCTCCTTTTACAGCTTGCTAAAAATAGCCATTTCTTTAAAGCCTGAGGACACAGTGATTCATGTGGTGGTGAAGAGGAAGAAAGGTTATTTCTTTAGCTTTGGGCTTTGGGAGGAAAGCTGCTGTGCTGTCCCAGTGCCAGCTGGGCTTGTGCTTGCTCCCCCTTGGCCTCCATGGCCACATTACCAACCCCAGTGGCTCTGACATCCCTTGCTCTGCTACTGCAGCCTGGCAGCTATTTGAGATGCAGGTGCCACATCCCAGTGCCCATCTTGGCTCCGGAGGGAAGGGTCTGCAGTCGCTGCCGCAACTGAAAATAAACCCGGGAGATGGCAAGTTGCAGATTTTTGTCTGTGGGTTTGTGCAGAGCTCGCCCAAAGGTGAAGGTATGTCTTACAGTTTATAGCTGGGCAAAGGGGAAATGCTCCTACTTTGTTACCATTCAAATTCCTGATGAAGTTCCTGACACCACTGCAAGTGCAGTTTAAGGACAAGAAGAAGTCACAGGTAGAACTTATATAGGATTTTTCATGGACTCCTGTATCAGCTCTCCCGTGCTCTGCAGAGGTCTCTTTCTGCTGTCTGACACCGCAGTGTGACAGTGACACTGCTGCTAAACCTGCTCTGGGGCTCTGGCTTGCAGCAGCCCCTCTCTCAGGAACATGCTCAGGCACACATTTTTCTGCTTTGAACCCTTCATCATCTCATTCCTTCTGAGAAAACAGCCCTCAAAAAGATACTAGTCTTAATGTAAATGGAAATTGTTCTTACTCTAGCAATTTGTTTCTGGAGGATCATGAAGCAGAAGATGACTGGTAGATGTGCGTGCAGCATTTTAGTTGCTGAGCAACCTGCTTCTTGCTTCAGCCTCTTAGCAAAAGAATCCAATTTCAAATAAGATATTTGGGACCCTGGCTGATTTAATGATAGATAGTGTAATCTGCAAAGACTACTTGGACAGGAAAAAAAAATGGCTTTCTTAGAAAACAAGAAGCTTTGCAAGAATTTTTACCATAAAGGACCACATATCTGCACTATTGCTTTCTAATTCCCATATACTGTTTTTTATGTTTGGGTTCTTGGGCAGACCTTAAATCATTGTCCTAGATAAAGCATGCCCAGAAGCAGTAGTTCTTATCTACAGCTCAACAAAGCCAACGTTATCTTTCTCAGTGCTTGTAAACGTCACGTGTTTTTATTAATAGCATCCCGAGAACTTGTGCAACTAGATGATGGTTGCTCCTTTTCTCCTCACAAGCTTGTTTTAATCAGTTTTAATAAAATAAAAGCTTTGGCAAGAAGGCAAAATAATCTTTCTTGTTGATGGAAGGGAAGAATATCCACTTCTAATATCAAAGAACCCCAGTTCCCTGTAAGTGTCTAGTGATAAGACTCGTCAGCTTGAATGGTGATGTTCAGGCTTTTGGGGTTTTGTTCTTGTTTTGGTTGTTTGTCTTTTTTTTTTTCCCCAGGCTTGTTTTTTTTAGAATTGCCACCACCCAAAAGGAGTTGGATTTTGTTCTTTTTGTAGTAGATTTGCACACATTTTTCATGTCTGACTATCTCCTGGACTTTCTGTCATCATTCACAGGAATTAACTGTTGATACTTGCCTATATTCATCCACCCAAGTACCATTTCCTCCTTTCCTCAGCAGTAGCTTATCTGTAGACACAAAGGAGTAGTAGCAGTCACACTGAATGGCAAAACAGGGGAATGGAGCCCAGATCCTGGCAGAAGCAACAAAGGGGTTTTTTGCCATGGTCTGGCCTCAAGGACCAGCTTTGCAGAGCCTGAAGAAGGTACAGATCAGAGAGCAGGATGGAGAAGGTTCAGCTCTGGTGTGCTCCAGCAAGAGCTGACAGTGTACAGATATCCAAGTTGTGTCACTCACAGAAGCTGCTTCCTCCAGCTTATTTAGTGTGAAATAAAGGTTTTAAACTTTAATTTCTAGATAACCTTCATAAACCAAGTAAAATCCAAGCTTGGATCCAATCTTGGAAAGCATTTCTTTTTTTTTAATGTTGGTAGAAATGACTAGCTACTGGCAAGTCTGTGTGTTCAAGGGCAGAAGATGTCTTCCTGTGCCTTGTGTAACTGTGTGAGGAAGGGGTTGCATGTGCAGATACCAGGACTCTCTTCACCATTTCTTCATACTTTAGATTGAGTACTTTTTATACATGAGAAGTATTTTACAGGATTTTTGGGGCTGTGACAGTAGGCAGCAGATGCAGGAAGTTGTCTCCTGGCTGCTGGGCTTCGTGCGGTTGATCCAGCCTATTTCTGCATCTTTTAGCAGCTAATTGTTCCAAAGTCACAAATTCAATTGTCCTGTGAGAGTTTGCTTTGGAACATCTTTCCTGAATAATCATTGCTGATTTTTGCATGTTATTTCTTAATCTAATTTAGAAAGGAGACAGGATGTTTTTAAGGATCAGGACAATAGCTGTGCAGCTCCAGTGGCTTAATTTTCCTGTGTGGAAATCAGTGGCACATTCATTATGGGACTGGCACTGCTGTTTGTGCACATGGCAGTTAAGCTTAAAGCCCCCCTGGTAGAGGTATTTAAGAGTCATTTGTTATGGAAAACTTCAGACTTCTATGTTAGGGGCATGAAATACTTAGTATGCAAATCCAATACTGCTGTTTATGGATAACATATTAAGAGTCACCAACAGTGTGGTTGCAATTAGGGACTTGAGACAAGTGTGCAGCCAGCCAGATAGGTGGAAAATAACCATAAAGAGGAAAAGAAGAAAAGACAAGAAGAAACTGCTTTAAATTATTGCAAGGGAATTTCAGATTAGACATTAGGAAAACTTTAACAGTTTGAGGAGTTAGTCACTGAAATAAATGACCCATGGAGAGGAAGGAACCTCCAGGAGAATTGGACCAATGTTGGTCAGGAATCACGTAGACAGTGTTGGTCCTGCCCTTGATGAGTCGGAGGAGCAGGCAGCCTCTCCAGGTCCCCCTCACTCCCCTGGCTGGCAGCACAGTTTATCTTAGTCCAGTTTCTTATCCCTAATAAATCAAAAAAGTCCTCTGGCTCTTGTTACGCTATCAGCTTGTTCTGTACGAAATAAATCCTCTTGCATTTTAGTTGAAGTTTGCACACCAAAGCTCATGCTGTGTGCAGTGTGCTCCAGGCTTGGCAGTGAGCCAGGTGGCGTTTTCATCAGGTTTCTTGAAAATGCATGTAACTGGGTCTTGCTGGTTTGTTTTACATGCCAATATTTGGCACAAAAAGTTCTTATGCTCTTCACAACACTAAGGATCTCATCAGATGCTGATATTGAAAAAAACAGCATCTTGCTTATAATTTCCTGAGTGTGTTTTTTTTTTACCCTGTGTTTTCAAATTTACAATCAATCCAGTAAAATGGCTAATTTTAGCATCATGCCAAATGTTTTGTTGCTATTGTCTTTGTATCTTCAAATGGGTCTGTAAAGTAACTGGGATTAGATTTTTGGGGTTTGTTTCTGCCTTACCCCTGCCCAAAATTGGTGCTGTTTCTTGCCAAAATGAATGCCATTCCTTCATGTAAAGTACAGGCAATGCAAAGCTGATCCAGTGTGGTGTGGTGTCATGCATCCTCAGTGAACACCCAGGGGGCTTTGAGAAGAGAATTGAATCCAGACCTTAAAGTTCTCATCTTGTGAGGTGAATGTGTAATTCCTGACAGTGACTGAACTATGTAACTATTTTGCAGGAAAAGAGAGTACAAGTCTCCCCACCGTTGACAAGAGGACCAAGTGCCTTTATACCAGAGAACGAAGTAAGTTTGCAGTTAGCTGGGCTGGGTGATAGTTTTGAAAATAATGACACTGAATGATGGTTCTATGACCCTGCTTGTTCCATGGTAGCTGGATGAGCTGCCTTGAAAGCAAAAGCAATGGTTTCTCTGGAGAAGGTTCCAATGGGTAAGACTCACCCCATCCTTTCACACAAGTGGTACTGTTTGATATCTTTTCTGTCACCGGCATTCCCAGAGACAGCCATGAGTGACAGTTCTGCTCTTCTCAGGTGGGTGTGAACACATTATTCATAATGCCAGACCTGAAGGGAGGCCTATCCAGTATTGCAGCTGTGTGATTACGTAGCTCTCAGAGCAGTGCCTGACCTTCAGTTTGAGAGAACCTGCAAATACGACCACTCCTTAGACTGTAGCTGTGGCTCTTGAGAGAATTTATGGTTGAAAGGTAGGAGTGGATTTCAGACTCGAGATTTCTACCATGACAATTGCCAACTCTGGTTTGTTAAACAAACCTTTCTCCCTCGTTCCTTGTCATGAAATAGTACAGTGAATAGAGAGGGTTTAGTGACAGAATAGTAACACACTGAAGTGATAATAACACTACTGATGTCAAAGGCTGCTGTACTGTTGCAATGGAAAGAATATGGGCAGAGAAATAATGACTTAATTGTAAAGGTTCCTATTAACATGCCACAAGACTTTGAAAGCAGAATTAAAAAAAAAAAAAAGTCTGTGGACGGAAATAAATCAGGAGGAAGTACCTGCACAGTATGAAGAGGTGTCGCGTTTCTCTCGCCCGCCCGCCCGCGCCGGGGTTCCCGGTCAGTTGCGGGACGGCGGGGAACCGGCGCGCTGCGGTCAGAGACTCACCTGCACGTGGAGAGAGCGACAGGTGCGTGGTTTGGCTCGCTGGCGCAGCGCCTTTGTTTGTGTGGGATCCGAGGCAAGAGCAAAGGAAGGGTCAGTGCGCGTGCAAGGTTCGGAGGATTTTTATTATTTCTTTCCCCCGCAGAGGCAGAGGCGGAGTGACCTCGAGCTAAGCCCGAGATGGGGTTATAAGGAGGGCAATTACCTGGAGGATTAGCCAATGGAGGGGTTACAGGGGAGGGATGAGGGGCAGCAAGGGGCAAATAGGGGAAAACCAAGGTTGGGAAGAAGGGTGAAGGGCGAATCACCCATTAAGGGTTGTATTGATTGGCAGAAAATGTTCTTGAACTACTGAGGCTGGGCTGAGGTGTTAGACAGAGGCAGAGAGGAGATTGACAGGAACGTATTTGGTAATGTGGTGGGGAGAAGGGTGATTGACATCTCTGACAGACAGGTGAAACGGCGGGAAACCCTAGACAAAGGGCTTGGAGAAGGATCCACTCTGAGGGAGAAGGACAGGGGGTACACAGCGGCAAACCATTTTGTAACTGATTAACATAGAAATCAGTTATAATATAGAACAATGAAATAAACTCGAAAACAGAACACCACAAAGAGAATAGTAATAGAGATGGAGATAAAGCTTAGAAAGAATCATATGGCATATTGCTATGCCTAACATAGCAACAGCACAATCCTACAGGATTATATTTTGATTCTGTCAGCAGAATGTCTTTCTATAACTTGCGCTGTTACAAGGAAAATTCCTGACAAGCTGGAGAAGATTAGAAACCTTACAAGAGACACAAAAAATATTATTTCCCTGAGAAACCACTAAAAGAGATAAGAATCTCTTAAATACATGGGAGATCTACTTGCTGAAGAATAAGGGGGACTCCTAGGAGTGGAGCGAGGTATATACAGGGAGATAAAATGGTCTCTAATGTGTGAATAAAATTCTGATGGTAAAAACATTATTAAGGACAACTGGGAAGGCATCAGTTTGGGTATAAAACACAGAAAAGCTGCCATAGTGAAGATACACATGTAAAAAGGATGGAGCTGCCTAGCTGTGTAGCTGCTTGTCCCCTTTCTTTCTGGGCCCACAAATTAAACCAGGAAAGTACAGTGGTGAGAAATGAAAATGTAGTATGTTGTTTTGTTTCTTTGTATGTAACTTTTATATAAGATCTAATAGAAAAATATTTGAGACGTGGTCCACTCATCAGTCCATCATGAAGAAGAAAACATATTTTAAATAGAGTATTTCAGCAAAAGCATTGTGCTTCTTGGTTTTAGGCACCTTCTAGCTTCATGTGCAGTAAAACAGCTAAAATATGTTCTCATTTCATTGTGTTTGCAATAATAAGCTGGCTGGTTTATTACTGCGCAGTGTCAGAATAAATACTGGGTATTCTAGTCTTATGCTTGTAAGTTCAGTGGTGAACATGTTGAGAATGGCTGTTCCTGGTGATAAACACTTAGTAATAACACTCATACTGTGTCAGGGCTTGCAATGCAATAGCTACTTACCATTCTGCTGTTTCATTTCATCTTGTGCCCAAAGTTTGGGTTGGTTGGAATAATTAAAGAACAGCTTTTGTTTAAAGAAAGCATTAAATTCCTATTCTAAATAATACCTGAACGTTATGGACAAATTAGCATTTGATCTCCTCTTCAATTATACAAGCACATAAGGGATAGATTGCCAGGTTGTTTCTGTAATTTGGTTACATAATCCAGTTCCTCTCCATTAATTTTGAAATTGATTTTAGGGCTGAGCACTCAGGTGGTGTGTGTCTATACAGGTTGTCTCCATAAAGAATTTACTTTCCATTTAGCTCTTACTTACTTTCAGCTCTCTGTACAGGTTTGATTTCGCATCTGTGACCTCCTCTGTTTCTAAAAGATGTATAGAAAAATGGGTTTGAGTTTTTTAGAAATGTATAAAAAATAACAGAGGTTCAATGTAAAGTGCTCTTCAGTCCTCAGTATACAAGTAGGATCTGTTTGTGTGTATTTGCATTCATGCAGGCATGTATGTTTGCAAATACACGTCCAGAACTCCATCGTTGTCTTTAAGTCTGGACACAGATAAACCTTTCATACTGAAGTGTGTTTCTCCCCAGGGCTAAAGCTAGAGAAAATCTCTCCCTCTGTTAATATTTCTCCATCTTATTTTCAAGGTTATGCAAGCAAACGGTTTGGATGAACGTACTAATCTTCTTGTGGAAGAATATTCTACATCTGGTCGCCTGGACAACATCACACAGGTCATGAGTATCCATACTCAATACCTGGAGTCTTTCCTCCGCAGCCAGTTCTATATGCTGCGCATGGATGGGCCCCTTCCTTTGCCCTACAGGCACTACATTGCTATCATGGTATGTACCAACAGGCTGTGTATCTTCTGCTGCAACTCTGACTTCTGTATTTTAAAAACTAAGAAAAAAATGAAGGATTTAGAAAGGAGAAACTAGGGTGGTATTTTGACAGAGGCTTAATTTTTGTTGTAGATGTTTATCACAATGAAACTTACCTAGCTGGAAGGTTTTCAGTGAGAAGGGAGAATTGGCAACCTACATCATGCCCTGTTTCCCACAATCATGCACCTCTCACACGCCCACATCACTGTGCAGCAGTAGGATGAGATGCAGTGGACTCAAGTCACAAGAAATTCCAGATAGACACTAGGAAAACAATTCTCTCTCTGAGGATGTTGAGAGATTGCAGCAGGAACGAATAAAAGTTCTGTGATCTCCAAGGGTGAAGATCTTGTCTGGACAAGGCTCCGAGCAACAAGTTCTAAGTCAGCTCTGTGAGCAGAGGGTTCTCTTCTAGTGATCACATCCAACTGAAATTATATTTTGCAATCCAGAGTTACCAAATGTATTTTTATTGGAGAGTCCTCCATACTGTATAGAAGTGCATTGCAATGCATTTGCACAAGGCCTTTTGGAATGACATTGTACTTTTGTTTTGTGTTATTAACCTGTCTCCCACTCGCAGCAAAACCAGATTGCACACTGATGTGCTGCACTGTTCACTCTGTGTTTAATTATTCCAGGCTGCTGCCAGACATCAGTGTTCTTACCTAATAAATATGCACGTTGATGAGTTTCTGAAGACTGGCGGGATTGCAGAGTGGTTGAATGGTTTAGAATACATTCCCCAAAGACTGAAAAACCTGAACGAAATAAACAAACTTCTTGCACACCGGCCCTGGCTGATCACGAAAGAGCACATCCAGGTACCTCTTCAGTCATGCCCTGTAAATACCAGTAAATGTCTGGTAAAAAGAACTGCCTAGAACTGTGCAAGTGCCTGGTTAGGCTTCATTACCCTTAGTTAAAAAGTTCAGGGAAATACTAGTGCACCAAACAAGCTGACTCTCCTGTGTGACAAAACCAGTAAGATTTTCTTTTTAGGAATAGCACTGGCTAAAATAGTCCAAAAGAAAATAAGTAATATATTAGGTGTCTCTTTTTTAATCCAGTGAGAGTTTGTGTGCAACGGGAATATGGTATTATTAGAAGAAAGAATTTATCCCTTTTTGAAATGTGTAGTGTTTTATAGAAAAGCTGGGGGCTAAAAGAAATTTTATATTTACACTTTTTTTATTCTCATTTCAGAAACTTGTCAAGACTGGGGAAAATAATTGGTCTCTTCCTGAGCTGGTGCATGCTGTTGTCCTGTTGGCACATTATCATGCCTTGGCAAGTTTTGTATTTGGTAGTGGAATTAATCCAGAGAGAGATCCGGATACATCTAATGGAGTCAGACTTATAGCAGTCAACAACTTCTGTGTCTGTGATCTTGCTAATGACAACAACATAGAAAATGCATCCCTCACAAGTAGCAACTTCGGGGTTAGTATTGCAAGAAAATTCTTTTGCTTGCCTCTGTTTTGCATTAGAAAACTTTATTCCATTCTTTCCTGCTTAAATTTTAGTTTGAATTTTTTTTTTGTCTGCTTTACAGGAATGCTTGAATCTGGTAATTCTTACATACACTGGCAATTTCCAGTGTAATCTGTTGAAAACTACACTGTAACAGTGGATGGTAGTCAGAGCAATGTGATTTTGATAATTAATCTCACTACCCATCGGGCAAGACTAAAACTTTGCTTTCAGCAGAAAGCTTAAAGTCCCAGTTTCTTTAGACAGTATGGCATTAACTGGAGCATTATTCCATCTGTGTTCCTAACATAGGGAGTGAAAAGAAAAATGGAAAAAAAATAGAAGTAGTAGTAATAATAATAATTTTTACTTCAAGGCCTATAGTCACAAAACAGTTTGAAACACTTCCATGTAGATGGGAGGAAATGTCTGAAATAAAGTTACTTAATTCTTCATGCTGGTGTTCCAGTCTTGAATCAACAGAGTACTTTGATTACTATGTTAATTAACTTGATTCATTTGATTGCTAGTTAATTAACTGGACATTTTTTCCTGAAAGGTGCTCTAGAATGCTTTTGCAGACGTGCCCTTGAATTAATGCCAACAGATGAATTAGTCTCATTGCCTTTGATGGAAGATCAGGATTATGAGCAGAGTTTCTAGATACAATTTTTACAATTAGCAGTAGAATGTAAGCATGTGATCACTCAGTTCAATCACTGTGTCTTAAACTTCTGGGCTGGAGGTGCCATGGAGGTGCCTTACTCCCCATTTGTAGTGGGCAGAGCGTTGCTGCTGACTGTGCTTATTGCTAAGCAGTGAGGAGTCTGCTAGAAACAATTGTAATTATGGGCAAAAGAACAGACTCAAAAAGATGGAAAAGAAAAACCAAATAATTTATCTCATTAAAAATCTGAATGATAGGTACAGGGCACTTTGACATATTTCTAGTAAAAAGAGGTCTCTTTTCCTCACAAAAGTAAGAAAAAGGGTCAACATAGTGGTTATTTTGGTTACAGCTAATGAAAGAAAAGTACTGATTTGCCGCCTCAGGTTGTGTTTCTGTAAGGCAGTGTTGCACTGCATCTCTTCAGAATTATATTTTCCATTACCAATGGACCAAATACAGTTAACTTAGTATGAAAAATTGTTTATGAGAGACGTAGGGCACATAGATGGATTTTCCTGAGCTATGTATGTGGTGGAATATGAGTGACTGTGGTTCCACACTCAAATACCACCTCTTCACTGTTAATCCCACTGCAGTAAATTACTGCAGCAGGCCACATTAACACTTCCCAGCTCCTGTCTTCCTGCTGTCTGAAAGATGTTTCTCTACGATGTATGTGGCAAAATGCATTCTGGCTTGAGTTTTTGTGTTTGCTGCTGCTGTCTGGTTTTGAGAACGTTTGTTGTCAAGCATGAAATCCGAAGATGACACACGTTGTCTATCTTCTAATTTTGCAGAATGTCATGGTGTTTTTGCAGATTGCAGATTCTTTAAGTGAGCTGGAGGCCCTGATGGAAAGGATGAAGAGACTGCAAGAAGATAAAGAGGATGAAGAAGCCTCTCAGGAAGAAATGGCAACTCGCTTTGAGAACGAGAAGAAGGAGAGTCTGCTAGTAATTAGTGGAGGTATTTGTGCTTTTCCAGTTCAATTTTGTTTGTGCTTTTTAAGAAATAAATGCTTAAGACTAGTTCAGTGACTGAAACTTTTTCTGTGCATTTCTTTATTCTGGCACTTCATGAAGGAGGTGTTTAGTAAGGTAGTCTTACCTTTTGCTTCATCACCTTAAGATTTCTTGATTGACAAATAACATAATCCTTTTTACTACTTGAAATTTAGCTTTTCTATATTAAGAAAAAAAAGGACCTGTAGGCTTCATTAAAAAGTAGGGTGTACATTTTTCTTACTTCATGCATTCTGTATCATCAAAATAAGTAATTTATTAATTATAATTAATAAATTAGTAATAAATATTCAGTAATATTTCACAGGTGTAGGTTCTGTGGTGCTTAGAACTTCAATGATACTCATAAGTAGCTTTCAGATATGACATTTAGTGTAGGAATTAGATGATGAGACTCAACTATTTTACCATTTACTGCCCACCTGGAAAGGACATTTCCAGCTTGCTGCTCTGAATGATCATACTGCTGTGCTGTTCCACTGCCTGTCTTAAGATAGAGATTGATAGCGCTTTTTTTATTCTTAAATGATTTTCCAGATTTTGAGCTGAAGCCTTCTTTTCCCATATTCTTCATATGCTCTGGAGGCCTTCATCTCTAACAAACTACTGAATGAAGCCTGCTTCATACAGACAGGAAAGTGGTTTTTTCCCAAAGAAAGTGTTACAAGAAAGGATATTATTAAGACAATCAGAATTTCTAGCTATTTCCTCATAGAAAAAGCTACTTGAAGATGATTGATTGTGTCTTTTTAAAAAGTGACCACTAAAATGCTTCACATTTTACTGTACTGTTCTTAGTGAGCTTAGGTGCCCACAGCTTCAGACCAAATGTGTTTGAAAGAATCAATGGGTTTGTGCAAAGAGCCCAAAAGGGAGAAAGAATGTACTGAGGATCAGCATAGAGATTGTTCTGTGGCTCTCTAGGAACATGGAAAAATCTCTGAAAGAAGATACATCCAGCAACATCAAGCTGGATTTTTTGAAATGGACATTGTAAATTCTTACTGTTTGGTCAGGCAGTATGAGCAGTGCAGATAAGTGGGAACTCATTGCAGTTTCATTATCAAATCAGACTTCCATGAGTCTGTGCAACTTCAGGTCTTTAAGGATAAGGGGTCATTCAGGACAGGAGGGGTTTTTGGGTAGTGTTGCTGATAGTTTTGTTGGCTTTCTTCCCTCTTTACCATTCGCTGATTTCAGTTGAGGAGTCTGTGTGTGTTGGGCCTTTACTCTTTCATGATGAAATCAGGGTAGAGGAGTGTATGTGTACGGGTTTTTTATTCTTCACTGAGAATTTAATGTAGCAGATGTTGTCCAAGCTTCTTCCTACACAGTTATGTTTTGATTGTTTAATGAGGCAAAGAGGAGATAAAGCACTTCTGCAATTCTTAGATTAACTGACTTTTCAAGGTGCTAACAGTGGACATATGGCAACTGTTCTACCAATGCATGTGGAAGCAAGCCATGATTTTAACATCAGGGTCAAATGCAGTCAGCTATGCAGTAGTCATCTTCTGCAGAGGTAGTTACACAATCGAGCAACCTGTTTATTCAGGAGGGAAAGATTGACTCCTGATGGAGAACCTGCGTGTGCTTAGCGATACATTCTGGAGCTCTTTCAAGATGCTTAGTTACTATAGCTTCTGGCAGAATTTCACCCTGATGTACTGTAGAGCTCTTTGCTTTCATATAATCTTCAGCTGATATTTACCAGTGGACTGTTGTGATGCTTTCTGATGCTCATACTCCAGCTCACAGGACAGAGCCAGTGTGATTCCTGACACAAAGGCTACTCAGTACAACAATCCTGCTGTCAAGGATTCATTTTTTTGTTTCTTATGCTAACACAGTGACTTTGCTAATGATGTTCATCTTCCTGACTTAAGATAACTAGCCCCCCTCAGGAGTAAACAGAGAGAAAAGGAAACTTCCAGACAGAAGTGTAGCCCATCTCTTCTCTTTTTGTAGAAGTACATTAGGTGTCTGGTATAGGCTGACATTGAATGGGCCAATGAAAGTAATGTATCCAATACAAGCAGATGAGAATGGAAATGTTTCTTTCATTTGTACCACTCTTCTCCTTTGCATAACTTCTGAAATTGTCCTGTAGTAGAGTGAGTGGTAGTTGGAAGTCAGCATTAACTCATGTTCTTGCCTAAAGCAAAGCATTTTGCTGTTTTCTTCCCAGCATTTGATGATGAAATAGTTTCTACAGATGTCTCCCGTTATGTTGAAGATCCTGGGTTTGGGTACAAAGACTTTGCAAGGCGAGGAGAAGACCATCTGCCAACATTCAGAGCTCAGGTAGCATTTCTTTAAAGCACATTCATTCAGAGAATGTTTTTATATCTCACTATCTCAGAGCATAAAGTGGTTATAGTGGGGCATATTTGTTGCATGCTCCTTTTCTTGTTGTGGTTCATTAAATAACTCACAACCTCGCATAAATCTCCGTGAGATGGAGTCTTTCACTATTTGTCAATCTCTGGCCAGGCAATCCTTGACTTTCCATCTTCAGTTACCAGTATTAATGTTTGAAAACTGTAAAGCATATCTGACATAAAAGGGAAAGGTAGAAAAGCAAGAATTTCTATCCCATCCCTTCAGATGTTGTAGAAAAAAAATCCACTGGAGCAACTCTTTATTCCTGTCATTTTACCAAGTACTCTCTGTCCAGTGGCTTTCAATACCTGGATACATATAGGTGTGTGAGAGTGATTTGGGGAGTATTGTTCTCAAACGTGCACCAAATCTCTGGACCTGGAATGCTGTGAAAGAAAAGAAATTATTAAGTATGATTACTGAAGTTTTTGCTATATTTTAATACATTTTTCTCAGTGCTGTTGGAAGAACAGAATATACATTTTAGGTGTACATTGTCTTATATATTGACATATTTTGCCATGACCACAATCATTAACTTCGTATTATATATAAGAGGAGGGACATTCTAGGTGGTTCTGTTCTATCTTACAGAGCACATTCATAAGCAGTCTAGAAGTAAATGGAAAGCAATGGAAGAAATCTTCAACCAAATCAGAGAACTTCAATTAAAATGACAGTGGGTGCAGGAAAACTCTGTGGTCAGAAGATGTATCTGAGACCGTAAAATAAAGAATCCACAGTCCCTCTCAGGAAATGTATTTAGCTTTATAGCAGTTTCTGCTGAACTGGATAATTTATTCTGTGGTCTTTATATGAGCCTGAAGTAGGTTATTACTGCCAAAAAGAATAAGGCATAGTCAGTGCCTATAAATCAAACAGTCTGCCTAACTACTTTAGGAGCAGCAGGCTCCCTTGGAAAAAAGCTCCAAAGAAGCTGAAACTGGAACTGAAACATCTCTGCTCTTAAATAAACAGAACAGCTTCTGGCTTACATTCAAAGGAGTCACCTTGATAATTTAACTTTATTATGTCCTACTCTTAGCAGTTGGATGTATACACCCACAGCCTCCCAAATTCTCTGCTATTAATGGTACTTAAATTTCAGTAGCATCCCAAACACCTGCAATAAGTCTGATCCTTACTCTGTATCCAAACTGCCTTTGTCTCTATGGTTTTAAATTTATTAATAGAAAAAAGGTATTCTATACACAGCATAATGTCTTTAAGCTTGTTTTTGGGGGTGAGGTTGCACTGATAATAGGGATCAATTGCTGTTAGTCAACAGCGCTTTCCTCTCTCTGGGTCTTCTGGCTCTCAGAGGCTTTTATGACGTCCCGGACACATTTCCAGGGCTGTATGGGTATGGCATATTTCTCACAAGCCTTATTGTCTTTTGTACTGGCAGCCAGAGGCCAAACATGATGTTACAACATGTTTTAGATGTCATTGATGCCTCCGTGAGACAATGGAGCACTGTTCTGCTATTCCCTGCTGTCCTACTCAGGGGGACAGGACAGTAGACGTGCTTCAGGGTGCCCAGGTGAGGACCCTGGCCTGGCAGTACCTTTGGAAAACAGCCAGAAACAGGAAGGACATGGAGATGATGCCCTCAGTGTAAATATGCCATCAGTGATGGGATGATAGAGCACTTGACAAGGACACACTCTCACCTTCCGTGTGACGGCAGTGCAGAGCACCCTTGCTCCCTGCTCTGGATCAGGATGGTTCTTCCTGCCGTGCCACCACTCTGCAAAGATTTCCTATTCCTCATATGAGCAGGCAGGCTTTTATTTTGCAATCCAGGTGCTTGTCTAAGACCAAAGGAATCTGGATTTTATCAGTTTTTTCAGGGATGGTTCAGGACTTTACCCAATGATTGTACATCCTGGCTGAAAGTAAAGACTCCATCTCTGCTTGGAGCTAAGCACCAAAGCCTCCAAGAGGAACAAGTTTTTAAACTTAAAGGCCAATCCCACATGGAATTATACTGGTCAGAGTGGCAAAGCAGAAGATTCCCTAAGCACTTCAGGAGAAGCTTGGGTTTTTTTATCCTGTAGGCTAATGATATCCAGGGTTGGGGTGTCGCAACATAATACTCATTGCCAAGAATTTCTGGGGGAACAGTACAGATGATGTGGATGAAGGATTCAAAATGCAAACTTTTGGAAGAGAATAAAGTCATAACTGACAACAAGAACTATTGAGTTGTAGAGAAGATGATGTAGGGAATTCACTTCATTTGGGCTTTTATATATTTTCTTCTCTTCCTGCAGGACTATACTTGGGAAAATCATGGCTTTTCCCTTGTAAACAGGCTCTATTCTGATATTGGGCATCTCCTGGATGAGAAGTTTCGGATGGTGTATAACCTCACATATAACACTATGGCATCACATGAAGATGTTGATACAACTACACTAAGAAGAGCTTTATTTAACTATGTCCACTGTATGTATGGAATCAGGTATGGAGAAAAATTCCCTGGCTTAGGTGTATATGTTAAAACTATGTAAACAGAAAAACAAACCATGTGTTTAGCATCATTTTAGATCGGGTGTTTAAAGTGGAGATGGTATTTCTGTCTGGAAGTTAGAGTGGTTTTGCTGGCATATCAGTATAATTTTTTTCTTCCAGTGCAGAATGGAATGGTCAGGATGGAAATTTTTACAGAAATGTCTTCTCTGAAGCCAGCCTGTATTCTTCATTCAGGAAAGACAATATCCCTAACATCCCTGTGGACATTCATTCAGTTCACAGACAACACCAAGTTGGGCAGGAGTCTTGATTTGCTGGATGGAGCTAGGAAGGCCCTACAGAGGGCTCTGGATAGGCTGGATCAGTGAGCTGAGGCCAGTTATATTAGGTTCAGTGATGCCAAGTGCTGAGTCCTGCACTTAGGCCAGAACAACCCCAGGCAGCATTACAGGCTGGAGGCAGTGGCTGGGACACTGCTCAGTGAAAAAGACCTGAGGGTGCTGGACAACAGCAGCTGAACATGATCCAGTGTGTGCCCAGGTGGCCAAGAAGGCCAATGGCATCCTGGCCTGGATCAGCACTGGTGTGGCTAGCAGGAGCAGGGCAGTGACCGTCTGCCTGTACTGGGCACTGGTGAGGCCACACCTCCAATCCTGTGTTCAGCTCTGTGTTGCTCACTACAAAGACATTGAGGGGCTGGAGCATGTCCAAAGAAGGGCAACGGAGCTGGGGAAGGGTCTGAAGCACAAGTCCTAAAGAGGAGCAGCTGAGGAAGCTGGGGGTGTTTAGTCTGGAGGCTCAGCGGGGACCTTATCATTGGCTACAACAACCTGAGAGGAGACTGTAGCCAGTGGGGGTGGGGGTCAGCCTCTTCTCCCAGGTAACAAGTGACAGGATGAGAACAAATGGCTTCAAGTAGCACCAGGGGAGGTTTAGTTTGGATACTAGGGAAAATTTCTTTGCAGAAGGATTTGTAAAGCATTGGAACAGCCCACAGAAGTGGGAGAGCAACCATGCCTGGAAGTGTTCATAAAATGGTGGATAGGGCACGTGGTTTCATGGTGAACATGGTGGTGGTTTAACTATTGGTGGTTAACCANAGGTAACAAGTGACAGGATGAGAACAAATGGCTTCAAGTAGCACCAGGGGAGGTTTAGTTTGGATACTAGGGAAAATTTCTTTGCAGAAGGATTTGTAAAGCATTGGAACAGCCCACAGAAGTGGGAGAGCAACCATGCCTGGAAGTGTTCATAAAATGGTGGATAGGGCACGTGGTTTCATGGTGAACATGGTGGTGGTTTAACTATTGGTGGTTAACCATTGGATTTGATGATCTTAAAGGTCTTTTCCAGCCTTAACAATTCTATGACCTTACTAAGCCTTTCAGAGCCTCTCTGAACACGTGGTTTTTGGTCATGTATGATAAATGTTCCAGTTCCCAGGCTTAAGAACATAATGCTATAAAAGACGTTTTTAGAAGCTTAGGTCAAGCAGAATGATTGCTTGTGTCATGTAGGTATGATGACTATGATTATGGAGAAGTTAATCAGCTACTTGAACGCAGCCTGAAGGTTTACATAAAGACAGTGACCTGCTACCCAGAGAGAACTACCAAGCGCATGTACGATAGTTACTGGCGTCAGTTCAAGCACTCGGAGAAGGTATGTGCTCCAAAGCCAAAGTGGCTTCACAGAGACCCTTATGCTGCTTGAAAATTAAAACATAGAGACACCTAAAATGGCAGCATCTGTCACATGAGCTGTTCTAAATCAGAGAAAAACAAATGAGAATCATTCCTGGAATGTTAGGTACCAGTTTGACAAAAAATACTTCTTAGTGTGCTGGAAATACTATTATTGTTATTATTATTATCATCATTATTTTGAGTCACTTCTCCATAAAATTGAATGAACAACTGTAAAAGAAAAGTGGATAAACTTGAAGATGCAGAAGTGGTCAACTATGCCAATACTTGGGATTTGGAGATCAAGAAATACCTAAATTCATACATACATACATATATATATATATATATATATATACTTTATGGTGTTTTTCAGCAATAAAAATGTCAACATGCCTTCAGATATCACATTAAATGCTTCCTGAGAAGGGTTCAGTGCATGTGTGCCTGCTAGCCTATCTGACATGGAAACTGTTCCTTATTCTGTTCTCCTATATAATGGTCACAGGTAGTAGTAAAGATAACCAAGTATAATTTAGAAAGAACTAATGCCATTCAGATACAAAAAAAGGTTTAAAGGTGGCTTCTCAGATGGAAGATTGCTTAAAGCAGCAGTGGAGGCTATTTCCTTGCAGTCCTGGGATGTTGTCCATATTGGCATTACTACACAGCTGTCTCTAGAGGAGCTGTAGTCCTGCAGCAGGGTGCAGGGAGAAATGACAGTTTTCTTACAGCAATACTTTACTAAAGGTTAGAATTTTCAGCCTGAATGAATAAACCATGTTGAATTCAGAGGTGAGTTAAATGGCTGATGTAATTTTTTACAGGTTCATGTCAATCTACTTCTGATGGAAGCTCGGATGCAAGCCGAACTTCTGTATGCCCTTCGTGCCATAACTCGTCACTTAACCTGAAGCACTCGCTGGCAAGGAGTACAGGGGCTTTTACTGAGTATGTAAAGACCTTTCAAAATAGATACACACCAGAAGCTGTTTGTGATGTAGCATCACGTTATTCAATTCTCTAGTGTCAAAGTTTAGCCGTGCTTCTTGGCGGCTGTAATGTGCAATGACGTGTTTTATTTTCTTGATGCTTAACATTACTAATGATAACAGAAGTAACACTGAGGAGCGCTACTCTGCATTGTTTCTGGTTGGATTTCTGCACAGTGGTCAGGATCCTGAAACTGGTTTTATTGTATCCAATCCTAGCGCTTTGTTCTTGAAGCACTGAAGTGCTTAGAGACTTCTTTTTCCAAGCAATCATTTTTCAGATGAGTGGAGTCCAGCAGAAGATCAGTTCTGCCTGTCCTGAGAACGTCCCACCACGTCGTGACTTGCGACAGAAACGCGTGGGCTGTGCTGCATCGAATTGCCCACTGGATTCTCCTGTGTGTCTTGGAGACTGCTGCCAGTCACTGTCTTACTACAGCAATTGGAGGTGATGCAAGATGTGGATGCAAACATCAAGCACACTTTAATGTGAAATTAATCTTGATAAATCCAACAGCATGCTACTGAAGTTCAAAATTCATTCACGCTCTGTCATGCCCCTTCACAAGGAGAAGAGGCCTCACGATTTGCCATTTCAGCCACACTTACTGTGTTTCAATCATGCATAGTCTTGTTTTACTGACAGTCACCCTCAGTTGTCCTGACAATATTCATGCTCATCACGTGTTGCAATTTGTTTAGTTGGCACCTATAAAATTAATACCCAGGCTGACCAAAAATAGGGTTGTGGGGTTTTTTGCACTCTCTTCTTTATCAATGTTTTAACTAAGGAAAGTAAAGGAAGGCTAGTATATCTATTCTTTCATATTGGATGTATAGAAATTATTTCCCATAACTTTTTCATAGCATGAAATTGTAATATTCAACGTTTTAAAAGTTTCTATGCATTAGTGTGAGTGAACAAAAGAAAAGTGCAATATATAAAAAGAAAGCAAGCTTTTTTCCCTGACATGCCACTGCTAAAGTGTCCTTCTTATATAGCCATAAAGAAATTTTAAAACCAAATTTCTTTATTGTCTAAGGCCTAGCAGTTTTGTTTTAGCTTTTACGGCTTAAGACAACCTGATACTGAGATGCCAAAGCATCCCCAAAATAAAGCATTTTTGGACAACCAGTGATATTGGGGAAGGGAAGAAATAAGCTGCCAAAAATGTCACACTTTTGTGCTGTTTTCTGTTGCTTTTGACTAATTTTTGAGAGCACAAAATGTTGATATTTATAGCTTTATTTTGTATTGCATTTAATGAACCAGCGAAGTGCCTAAAGAGATGCTTAAACTTACCTGGTAGAACACAAGTTAACTGCTTCAACTTTTGTCTGTTGGTTTGGACTTTTCATATTTCTTTTGAGGGTGACCTTTATTTCTGTGGTATACATTCAAAACTAACTGGACAGGTTTATTTTTAATGTTCTGTTGGATTGTAGAAGTTAATGCAGGACTTTTTTTCATTGGTGATTGCAGAATAGTTAGAAAAGAAAATACTACCAGTCATATTTTGACACTTTTCATTTACAAAACCATGGACCAGTACTCTACTAATGTTAGTTTTTTCTTACCTTTTCCTGATCCTTGCTTCGACTTTGCATGTTGGTTTTTCTGCTTTATCTGTTCGTTCCAGATTGGAAAGCCCAATGATTGTACACTTTTCTGCACTTTCAAACTGCAGACTCTGCATGTGAAAAACTTTTGAAGAAGAAATTAGTGATTTTTTTTTTTTTTAAGTGTCATGTTGGCTATTTAGAAAACTACCCAATGGACAGCACTGGTCTGTCTTCTAGAGAGCATTGGGTAGAACATCAGATTTATTTATCTATAGCTAACTGCAAAGATTTCTCAGGAATACTGAGATGCTCATATGTGTGAATTTAGATTTGCTTTCTAAATTGTTAGGACACTTTTTTTCCCCCTTTTGTGATTGTAGTGGCCATACCTAATGGCTTCTGCTGAGAGAAGTTTTCATGCAATACTTTTGTTTTTTTCAAGTGATGGGAACTGTTCAGTACTACTTTAAGTTTCTTTGCATTGAAAAGTCAAGTAGTCCTCAAGAAGCACAGCTGAGCTCTGGAAAGGAGGTGAAACTAGATTTGGGTAACTAATATGATAGCTTCATTTCCCTTCAGAAATGCAAAGACTTCTGGAGTAGGTTGAATTTTACATTTGGAAACATGAGTGCCTTTACTTCTTTCCTTATGAAATAGACTTGCCAGCTCAAATGCCTTCATGAGCAGAGTACATGAGCAGATTTGAAATACAGAAACCATAAATGGATTGCTTCATAAAACTTGTAGTAAACCAGTGTTTTGTTTTGGTTTTTTTAAGTGCCATATCAAGTCCCATATGGCCTGCAAGACATTCCATTGTAGGAACTGTCATTGTACAACTAGTTTGCTATTTCTCTCTTTTTTTTTCTTTACTATTACATGCAAACTTGAAACATCTGGAAATGTTTTCCACGTGGCATTTTTTTTCAAAGTATTGCATTTACAGTGCAACAATTTATAGCCTAGTTTTTATACACAAATTTGGGATTTTTAATAGATGTTTGCTCAGAATAGGTGTTTAAAGTCAGACAGTGCTACCATACACTTTATGCGTGCTTCAGGTTCACACTGTGCCAGCTTTTAATGTGCAAGTGTTCTTGGAATATTTTTTTGCATTTTTAAAGCATGCATGAATGTGAATCTTCACACTTTGTTCATTAATATTTTTCTTAAGGGTACCATAATCATTGGAAGTGTAGATCCACTCTGTGTTCCTTCATTGGAATTGGTAATTACCAGCATTCATGTTAGTCTATAAAATCCCAGCTGTAACCAACATAAAAACAAAGTGTACAGTCTCCTGTCTACTGAAGAGAAAGCTTGAGAGGTACAAATTAACCAGCTAGCACAGGAAACAGAGCTTTTGAGCATGAACAGCTTCTTATCATTGCAGAGTCACTTAAAATGTGTTTTGCTGTGGAGTATGTCCTTGCTGAGATTGCTGTATTTTTTTTTTTTGGTAATGAAGAGAAGTGAAAAAGTTGCCAACTGGAGAAAGCATTTGCATTTCCCAGAACACTCTACCCACAGCTGAACTTCATGACAGTATCATCACACAAGAACAGAAATAATTGTTAAAACAGAAATAATAATTTTAAATTTGGGTGCAGTTTGTGCAGATAGCTACTACAGCTAGTGCTGTGGTGTCCTATGAGAATTTTGGTGAGCTGTAGATGGATTTATTTTCATCAAGGCTGAATTGAAATATATATCCTTTGTCCTAAAGCCTTCATTAAAATGAAAATTACAGAATCATAGAATTTGCTGAGTTGGAAGAGGCAGAATCATTGAGTCCAGCTCCTGACCCTGCACAGGTTAGGCCCAAGAGTCACACCCTGTGCTTGAAAGCATTGTCCAAACACTTACTGAACTCTGTCAGGCCTCCCTGGGGAGCCTGTTCCAGTGCCCAACCACCCTCTGGGGGAAGAAGCTTTTCCTAAGATCCAACCTAAACCTCCCCTGACACAACTTCAGGCCATTCCCTCAGTTCCTGTCATGGGTCACCAGAGAGCAGAGATCAGCGCCTGCCCTCCTCTTCTCCTTGTAAGGAAGCTGTAACTGCAATGAGGTCTCTCAGTCTCCTTCAGGCTGAACAGACCGAGTGACCTCAGCCACTCCTCATACGGCTTCCCTTCAAGGCCCTCACCATCCTTGTGGCCCTCCTTTGGATGGTCTCTAAGAGCTTAATATCTTTCTCATATTGTGGTGCCCAAAGAAGCACAAAGGACTCAAGGTGAGGCTGCCCCAGTGCAGAGCAGAGCGGGACAATCCCCTGCCTTGCCCAACACCTTGATCCTTGAAAAGGATGTACTTCAGCTGTAAGAGTTAAAGAATTGCCACTATCAGCTCTTCCTATGTATTTGAAAAAAAAAGCTTTAAGGGCAAGAAAAATCAGTGCTTGTAAACAATTACAAATGTAAGTACAAATTTAGAACAGATCAGAAGAGAGCAAAAAGGAAAATACTTTGTTGCTGTATTACTTGAGTGCAGAAAGTCAAAGCATCAGATTCTTCAAGTGTATTTTTGTTTGTAGTGATACTGATATTTTCATGGGATTTTAGTGAGAAAGCAGCTAGCTGCCTAAATTTCAATGGGGATTTAAGCACCCAGGCACTCAGCAAAATCCTAGAAGATGCCCACTTGAATGTTTGAGTCAGATTTTTAAAGAAACTGAGTCACCTAAATAAAATAGAAAAAAGTTAATTTCCTTAGAGACTAAAGGAATAATATATACCAGATCCATGTGATTCACAGCGACTGTTAATGAAATGAGTTGTTTTGGGGACTTAATGTAGACTTAGTGAAATCTCTCCTAAAGCAGTTAAACTGTAAGCCACTGCTCTTGCAGAACAGGTTCTCAATGTTTCTCATGCATATGTGTTTTCCATGAACATAGGCATGCATTTCAGGCTCATGATCTAGAATTTGGACTCCCTTTCAGAAGAGCTGGGTTATTTAACTTCTACTTGCAGAAAACATTCATTGGTGGTAGTAAGTGGATAGCATGTGCCTGAACTAAAAATTTTTGGATCAAAAGAAACACCCCAAATCTTCTTGACCTCAAGTGATGTTCTTTCACTTGCTTTCTGTAGATGCCTGGGTCCTTCTCCCATAAATAAGGGGTGATGTTGCACAAAACAGAGGAAGAGGGAGTGGATTCATTGTAAATGAACTTTCCCAGAGCGGATCTGACTATAAAGCTGTAAGAATTAGTTGCTGTTAGCAGTCATTCCAAGAGCTGGAAAAAATGTCGATTTTCATTACCTGAATTTCAGGTTTACTGTCCTCATGTCCCCCAGCGCTATGTTTGTCTGAAGAAATGCATCCACCAGCTTTCTTGTATTTGGGAATTGTAAGTGAAACATTTTATTTCCAAATGAAAATTAATGTAGTATTTCATTCCTACTGCATAGATTACAGGTGTGAGAGATGGAGAGAGCATAGTAGTATGAGGAAACTTCAGGAGCATCTTGATTAGTGTTAATTTATTCCTTAGAGCACATTTCCTGGCAGATGGTCGTGCTGCTGCTCCCCCAGTATGCATCAGATCTCTCTTGCAGATATTTAATCCTTTGCTGCTCATCAGGGGAAAAATTGTAGTTTTCTAACCTGCCACCACCCCTGTCCTGCATCAAGTGCTTCCTGTCTTCCCAATTCCCACCCCCGAGCAGCTTCCCAGCTGCAGGGACAACCTCCCAGCCTTAACCTTGAAAACAAGGTTCCTCTATCACTGCCTGTTGGTAAGTGCAGACTCTCATTCTGACATTTAGAAACACTTAATTGCCATAGTAGATTATTTCTGGACAGGAAAATGCTAAATGTGGTTCAAAAGGCTGAAACTCAGTATTTGGTTAGTAGTGTGTCAAAGCCTTTCTCTGGAGTTACAGTAAAAATGCAGTGGATCCACTAGGGAAATGCTTTCTTTGATGAAACACCCCATGCTTGAGCTATTCAGCTGTGCAGGTTACTCAGAGGGACATCTGACAGGGAATCTGAGGTCTCCTTCACCAGGCAGGCTTACAGGGCCATCAGGTTGGCAGTCCCTTGGGTGCCTTGCAGGCAGGCAGACTGGATCCAGACTCTGGAACAAGTGGATTTGGGTTTTTCATTTATCTATGTGGAAAAATCCAAACGGCATGTTTTGGAGTAGCTGCTGGAAACAAGAGTTGGGTGTTCCTAGGGTGCATCAGGGCTTGTGGAAAATAGAAACCTTGTTCCTGACAGTAGTTAGAGGTACTGGAGATGCCAATTGTTACCATAATTGTGGGGAGCAAGCCATGCTGTGGGCATCAGGAGGCACAGACCACAGGCACTCCCAAGGGGATACAGCCAGCACAGGAGTTGAGGTATTGGTCAGCTGAAGAAACTTCACTGATGTGTCTGAGAGGTTCTTTTGTGTGCCTGTGCATAGGGGAGGTGGTGGAGGATGCCTCCTTCCAAGGTGTCCAGAAGGCTTCTTTGGGAACAGAGCTGGGACCCTTTCCTTACTCCAGAAATGGAGCAGGGGAAGGGAACTGTTCTGCCCGAGAAAAACTTGCTGCTGTTGCATTGTGTTTTCTCATTCCCGTCAGCCCTTTGAAGGGAGTTTTGAGGCAAAATGAGTCAATCACTAAGCATTGTGTCTCCAGCTGAGGAGTCTGGGGGGCAGCAAGAGCAGCAGCTCCAAACACCGACAGTCCAAAACTGTGTTTCATTCCTCACTTCATGCTCATGTTGTGCCACCAGACCCAAACCTCTTCTCTCCAGCCCAGCTGCCACATGCCCAGGTGGCTGCAGGAGCAGCCCACTCATGGTAGAGGGTGATGTGGCCACTTTTAGGGGGAAAATAATAATATATAGGCTACAACCCTTGGACTCTGCTAGGCAGTGCAGTCAGAGGTCTTTTCACAACTGTGACCAGAACTGGATATGAACTGTAGCTTAAAAAAATAGGAATTTTGCAAACTTGAAATCTCTCGGTTTTACCCTTTCTCCTTTTGCTGGAAAGCCACACGATGAATGTATATGCTTTATCTTTCTATCTGACATAACTGAAAATCAGACTGCCAACTCCTTGTTTTGTATTAGCCTTTTTTTTTAAAAAAAAGGAAAGTTTGTGAGCAATATATGTAGCATGCTGTGAACGTCTGTTTTGATCTTTATAGTTACTCTTTAATCCATCAGTATTAACACCAGTTCTTTTTTGTGTTCCCCTTGGTACTTCATATGCAGTGTAAGCAGAAGCTGTGATCGGCTTTGCAGTCCTGTGCCATGTTACTGTAACTCCTTGACTTTTTAGGAAGCACCTGACTGTGGGCCACCCTGGGGCAGGTAGTGTGCCCATACACGACTGCCACTTTTCGGTCTCTTGTACTATGTATAGTTCTAAGTAGAATAAGCTTTTTAACAGAATATTGATGCGGTTTATGAGTCACGCAGGCTGCAAGTGTCTGGTGTGTGAGAGTCTTTGTATTTATAGTTGTTGGGGTTTGGTTTTTTGTTTTGTTGTTTTGTTTTGTTTTTTTACATAAAGTAGCAAACTTGATAAACATAGCCACTTTAAACTGCTCTTGCTAAACAGACCCTGCTGTAGATAAAATACCACTGTAGATACAGGGAGAAGCACCAGCCGACCTCTCTCGACTGTGGGTGAGCTGAGCCCCTCTCTGCACAAAGCCCGGTCCGAGCCACACGGCCACCCTGTGTGTGACCACACGTGGACCCAATCGTGGCCAAGGCTGGGGCCTGGCGTCCATTTCGGCCCCCCGTGCCCGTAAGCCTGCTGCAGGCTGCCTCCCACGCTCTGCTCACCAATGCACGAGGCAAGCGTGAGCTTGCTGGCATGACAGGGATGGACAGACCAGACGCTGGACCACAAACATGGTCACGGCACTTCTGCAGCCAAAAAGCTTCCAAGCCTCTCTCGAGTGCAAAAATTAGCCCTTGATTTGCTGACTGCAGAGCCTGGCACATTGGGGTAAGAAGCAGCATTGGCTCCCTGTTGGCAGCCGTGGGTCTGAGCCCCCTTGGCTGGGGCAGCAGACAGGGCAGCGCTGTGCCCAGAGAGGGGCATTTCATTGCATCTCCCACCTCTGACCCTCTGGCTGGGGGGTAAATTGTACCCAGCCCAGCCCAGCAGCTGTCAGCTTCTTGCTTCCTTGTGCTACAGCCATGCGGGTGTTTTGAGAGGGAGGGTTAAGGACAAAGCTCTGATACTGTAGCTCCCTCCCAGCACCAGGAAGTGAGGAAGTGTAGTAGCAATGTGGGTCCCACAGTCCCTACGGCATCCTGTGGGCAGGGTGGCACATCTCCTGTACTGCCTCTCAGGTCACCACCTGTCCTGAGCTCTGGAGATAGGCCACGGGCTCCATGCTTTCATGGGAGGTTTGCCTGTGAGGTGAGGCAGCTGCTAGGAGCTCACTGTGGGTTCCCACAGCAGCTTTTATCATTTCTTTCCTATTGTCGCTGGTTGGGTTTGTTGCTGTTTTTTTTCTTTTTTATTTGAAAGGACGGACTGACCTAGTGGGATGGAATTTTTTGTGTGTGACTTTTGTTAGTTTTTAAATTACCCAACTTGAATTTATCTGAACAGATGCAGAAGGAACTTTCTTTTTTTGTGAGTTAAGAGACAAAAAACACATTTTTAAACAAAGGAATCACGTATTAACATTTTAACAGCAATTCATAAATCTGCACTTTTTATGAGGTTTTGAAAAATCTATTTATAGGTACGGAACAATGGGGTTTGTTTAAAACTGTATCGCATTTATACTTGCTGAAATTACTTTCATTGTTATCAGTAGGAATTTCATTGGTTAAATAAAATGGATAAAACCTGACTCCTGTTTGAGCCATCATTTGCCACATGCTGGGGAACACATTTCTAGAGCAGAACATTCTGTGTTTTGGGACAAACCCAGTCCTCAAAGTGTCCTTCCTCTCCATGCCTTTGTAGTGGGTTTTAATTTATGTATCATTCAATACAGAGATTATTTAATCCCTCTTCCAGGGAGACCTGGGCACACCCCAGAGCAGAAGTGGGTGAGAGCCATAAAAACAGGAAGGGCATGCAAAGGTGAGAGGAAATATGTGCTGAGGGTGCTAGCTCTGGGCAGTGCCAAGCTTACCTAGCAGTCAAATTGCCCCCAGGTCTCCAAGCCCTGCCCTCTGCCCTCTCCATCTCCAGAGAAAGGTGGCTTCGTGCTGAGGGATCACCAGGGAAGTTTGTCCTGGAGGAGATTATAATTTCCCCTCTGAAAGACTAAACTAGTTAGCACAAGCTGCAGACCACCAGTTTGCTGCTGCAATGCGCAGCCCCGTGAAGGAGGGCTTAGCTTCAGCCCAGACCTCCTCTGCCATGCTGACTTAAGTCCCAGCGTCTCTGAAAGCACCAGAAGGGCTGGGCTGGAGAGGTGATGCTGCCTGAATACAGGCGTTTAATTTGCCTTGCAAAATTACCTAGCCAATCTCTCTTGGCTCCTTCTGCAATGCGTGAAGAGAGGCAGAGACTCCACTAGAGGGTGACATCTGCCCTGAATCATCTCCTGGGGGACTCTGATTCGCAGAAGTTGAAACTGCAGCTCACGTCTGCAATACAGAACACTGATGCTGAAAACATCAGCTGAAAACATGGTATTAGATTTAAGCTAACTCCTAGGCTTTTTCTTTCTTTTTTTTTCCTGATTAAAAAAAAAACAACAAAAATAATTTTTTTGTGAAAAACAGGAAGAGGAGCAGTTCCATTGGAGGCATCATAACCAGCTCTAATTAGTGCAAATCCTCCCAACCACAGAGGTCCAAAGCCTCAGTGCTGTGTCCCTAGGAGTCCCAGCAGTGCCAGCAGGACATGTTGCGGGAATGTGCTCAGTGTTGAACAGCTGCATCTGTTCACAGCTGGAAATGGGGGATGGAGAAAGAATGAGAGTTTGAATAAGCTCCTGAGAGAAATAAAGAATAGGGACCAGGTTCCCAGATAGATCCTACACCACCAAAACTCCCTTGGGTTGGGAATGGGGTCATGATCTGAAGCATTACAGGATCTGAGAATGGACAAAATTATCCTTCGTCACTGGAGCCTGAGAGCCTGTTCACTTGTCCTTGATCACATGTGAAAGTTGACTGTAGCCAGGAGCAGATCAGTCTCTTCTCCCATGCAGCAAGTGACAGGACAAGAGGAAATGACCTCAGGTTGCACCAGGGGAAGTTTAGTTTGGAGATTAAGAAAAATTTGTTTACTGAAAGGATGGTCAGGCATTGAAGCAGACTGCTTAGGGAATTGGTGAATCACCACCTTGGAAGAGTTCAAGGNCACCCAAACATGGCTGCGAGCGCTGTGGGTCATGTCCAGCAGCACTCAGGAGGCATCAGACCCTGATATTAGTCCTACCTGCATGGAAGGATTTAGTGACCCAAGAGCCTTCCAAGGCACTGTGGGAAAGACCATCCCACCTGTACCATCATCTGGGTGAACCATACCAACAGACACCTCAAGGGTCTTCAGGGGTGGGACAAGCCCCATCAGCCACCAACCCCAGCCAAGCTTCATTGGCCCCAGCTTCAGACATCCAGCTGAGGTGCCCAGGTGAAAGACAGGTGATGTATTTATACTGAACACTGGGACCTCTGTGCCTGCAGAGAAGAAATTTTAAATGGCTACATTTACATGGCATAAATCCAGAAAGTGATATGTCCATGCGTCTGTAGTATCATCCCTCTGGAGCTGCTTCACTCACATCAGCAGCTTGTCAGTGTCAGGATCAAGCAGAGACCATTTCTCAGTCCTTACCTTTCACTGTTTAGCTACTGGCCATTTGGTTNTGGATGTGGCACTTGGGAACACAGCTTAGTGGTGCATTTGGTAGTGCTGTGTCAATGGTAGGATTCAATGATCTTAGAGGTCTCTTCCAACCTTAATGATTCTATCTGAGTAGTCATCCTCAACTGCTCTGGTGATGAGCCTCAGATTTGCACCCCTCTGACACCAGGACTGCCACTGTCACCATTCAAGCCTTTTCTGCAGCCATGGGCTCTGTGCCCTCACAGATCCTTGCAATGGCAGCCCCTCGCCCTGCATCAGACACTCATCTCATTTTTGCAGAAGGTAGTGGTGTCTTCAAGTGCAGGCTGCCACCTCCAGTGCAAAGGTGCATCTCCTACTGCCTGAGGATGAGGGATGAACTCATCCATCCCAAAAATGCGCATGTTTTCCACGAGCTCAAAAAAATTGGGCCAAGTTCTTTGGGAGCTGGATTCTTTCCACACAGGTCAGGCCAAGCTGTGTGATTGAGGTGCACACAGTGGTTAACCCCATCTGNTTGGAAGGGACCTTTAAAGGCCACATAATTCAACCTGGGACATCGTCAACCAGGATCAGGTTGCTCAGAGTTCCATCCAGCCTAACCTTGAATGTTTCTAGGGCTGGGGCACCTACTACCTCTCTGGACAACCTGTACCAGGGTTTTACTCATTGTAATTTACCTTCATTTAAGAAGAAATTTCTTCCTTCTATTTAGTCTGGTATTCTTCTTCCAGATATCCTCCCCTGCCCACCAGCACAGTCCTGCCCACCTGCTGCAGCACCTGGCATTTGTCCATAACCATCTTCTACCAGCAGGTACTGGGGATTTGGAAAGGTCACACAGTGACATCTGCTCCAGATGTCCATTCTTCACCATGTTAAATTAGATTAAAACATCAACTTATTAATAAAGATAACGCTGCAGAAGAATTTGAAGCCTCTGCTCCAGTTTTGCAGGCAACTTTGCTGCTGGCTTAGTAGAAAATGGCTTCTACGTCTCAGGAATACTGTCACAATTTTAGTATTTTTGGAAAGGAGACAGGGTTTTTTCACCCTTACAAATGGAAGAAAATCACACACATGCGAAGATGGGCCATGGCTGAAGGATATGCCTCTGAGACAGGAAGCCACGTTCAAATGCCAAACCTGCTGTCAGGCAGGAGTGGGTGCTGAATGTCAACATACAAACTGCTAATCCAGACCCTGGGCTGCTCTTGGATGTTTCCTGTCCTTGTTCCAACCTGGACTTGAAAACTATTTTCCACTAAACATGGTAAATTGCCATGAAAAGAACCCTCTATGATAAATCACCCCATTCTGACAGAATATGATTCCTTGGAGATTTTCCAACCAGCTGTAACACTAACACCACTGGAAAGTCTTTAGGAGTTTCTGTTTGTCTGGAAACACCAGTTGTGTGGAAATCAATAGCAGATGTTACCCAGTGCAAGATCCACCAAATTAAGTCCAACAGCCCAGGAGTCTGTGCAGCAAAGAGAAACCATCCCTTGCCAAACCCACAGTATCGCAACCTCACTAATATACACACACCCTGGACACACCTCACACTCCTTCCTCCCAGACAATCCCTCCTGGCCAAACGAGTTACACCGGTATTTATTATCCAATACTTTTTCAATTTTCTGGCACTGAGTATCCTGGAGGGATAACCTGTGAGCAAGCATGGCTCAATTCCCTGCTGAAAAGGAGCAGCTTGCTGACCAGAGGGAGGGACAGAGCTGTTGATGGAGTTCCATGCAAGGTAAGCAGCTTCAAAACATGCAAAGGAAGCAGAGGTGTGACCCAAAGGGCCTGAGATTGAGGGTCTGTCCTTCAGGTCTACTGAGTCCCTCTGTCATTATGGGTGCCCAGCCCCAGGGTGCATGCAGTAGAGACAAGGGTCATCTCAAGGTGCAGAGACCCCTGTGTCAAAGCTTGGGGTGATCTGGTTAAGGCAGGTACACCTTCCACTAGACTACATTGATCAAAGCCCCATCCAACCTGCCAACTTGACCTTGACCATTTCCAGTGATGGGGCATCCACAGCTTCTCCAGGCAACCTCAGTGCCTCACCAGTTCCTGTAGACTTGAGACAGATGCAGACTCAGCTGCAGGGGTTCATCTCCCCAAAGAGAGATACTTGCGAAACGAAGGTGCCAACATCTGGTTTACTCAGCACAAGACCTCTATACTTTCAGTGGAGTATAATTACCCTTCTTAGGGAAAGTAAGGAAGTTGTGACAAAGACAGTGCAGGGACCAGCACTGCACAAGAGGGAGTTTCTCCCTGTGAGATCTGAAGAACTGTGCTGCTGTGCTGTGATTTCTGTATGAAAACTGGCTATCATGCTGCACCCCAGGTGCACCTCACAAGAATAAAAAGTCCCCTCTCCTGGCACGCACACAGTCATATTCACTGCCTGCAACACCTCGGCTTTTACCAACTTATTCTGCAGTTTAATTAATTGAGTCTTAGAGTGCTTTGAGTGAGGAAAGGTGTTTAAAAAGCACAAAAGAGCCTTAATATCAGATGTCAAGCTGTTACAAGGAAAAACTCTGCTGCTGATGTTTTCTTGATTAGTCAGGACACCCTAGTTTGTTACCTCATTTGCAACTGTGACAGAAAGTGATACCAGCCCCTCTTAGGAAAAGTAATTTTATTTTGTTGACTTTACACGTTTCCAAGGATAGAGTAAAGCTCAGGAACCACAAATCATGCCTAGATAAGAAGAATCTCAAACAGTGGTTTTTTTGCAGGATGTTGCTTGTTCTGTGATAATTGCTCAATGTTCAAGGCAGACTTCCCACTGCCTGCTCAGACATGTAGCACAGAAGAGAAATGCCCCACGCCAGTCACTTTTCTTAGCATTTGAAATCTGAGCATGTTAAGACAATTTTAATAATACTGTTGCACATCTGCCCAAATCCTATAGAGCTGCAGCACCTTAGATTTCAAGGACTGCCCACTTGCTGTCAGAAGTCATGGCTGCAGCAGAGACGTGCTGTCCTGAGCTATGTGGGGTAGCAATGGTGGTGGCAAATTGACAATGCAGACCCCCTGAGGTGCCTCAGCTTTGCTGTTTATCAGCACACGAGCTCCCATGCCACTGCGACTGCAGAGCTGTGCTGGAGATGCTGGTGGACCTGGGATGCAGGGGCTGCTGGGTTCAGGTGTAGGGAAGCTGCTCTGGGCACAGTGCCCCAGGAAGTGCATGGCTGGCTGCTGTGCCATGCAGCTAAGATGGGTCAGAGATAAAGCCACACAGAAGGTGCAAGACAGCTGTGGGGGCCAGCTACCCCTTCTCCCCAGTGCCTGGGCTGCACTTGACAGCTGCTGCCATCACACATGCCTTCAGAGACTGCTGGAGATCCTGGGGGCCCCAGACTAGGGCCCCTGTCACCCCTAGCATCCCCTAGGGCTTGAGCTGGCTTCTTTCCTGCCTTGACAGCTCCCATGTAGCCCTACAGGAGTACCAGAACTGAGACAGGGTCTCATGAAGGAGTGGGAAATCAGCTCCACATCTGTCTTGACAGCAGACCAGGCATGTTTCAGTGGGCAGACATGCAAAGTTCAGTTTGGAGAGCATCCACTGGCTGCTTTCTGCCTCTTAGGAGCAGTGACCTTGCCCCTTGAACTCAACATTCCTACAGCAAAATGCCACTGACTTTACCCAACTACAACCCATACTGGCACACAAACGCTGCCTTTCCTTTTGAACAAAGCCAGTTCTGCTTGCAGACAGCCTCTCTCTCTCTCCATAAACCAGTGGTGACCCATGAAGGGCAAGACAAGAAGTCATCCTCTTTCCACTCATGCCACTGCTTCTCCACTTTGTCACCATTGTTGGCATCCCCAGTTTTGCCACTTGCACCACTGCTGAACAGGGTGCCACCTGGCCAGAGTGTGCTGGGCTGGAATGTGCGCACACATCTGGTTGCATTGAACATGGCCCCTGAGCTAAAGAAACAACTCTGTCCCATCATGAACCAGCCAAATCTCCTTTTCGCTCTGAATCCATCCATGCCAGCTCAGCCTTGCTGCAGGCTACACGGTGCAGAGAGGCAAAGCTGCCCTGTTAGTAACTGAGTTTTCTTCAAACTGGGCTTCAGGGCTAAGACATTCGTGGGTTTAGACCTTCAGAGAACACCACATCTTGAAGATTCAGGGCTCAGACCTTCAGTGGTCACCAGACAGCAAGGAAGGGTTGGGGGAAGATGACCTTGGTATGGCTAAGGAAAAATGCTTTCCCACCATGCAAAAAAAAAACAGGCAGTGGGTCTTTCCTTGGAGCAAGATTCATGCAATTGCAGATGTCTGGAAAGGCCTGAAGACTATGAGATATACCCAGCTGCATCCCCTCTACCAGTGGGACTCCAGAGAAATGAGCAATGCAGCCATTAGCAGGACCTTGCCTCCATTCCACCCTGCTCCCTGCTGTTTCCCACCCTCAAGTCCTTGCACTCTTGCCTCCCTTTCCTTTCATCAAGTCCCAGTAACCCTCTGTAACTCATGTCCTCCCCTAACCACCACCACCTGTTCCTTGGAAGGGCTGGACTTCTGCAGAGCTCACTGCCACTGCATAAGTCTCAGTGTCATCATAGCCAGAAAGAAATTACCTCATACCACATTTAGTGTGCATTTCCCAGACGAAGCATCTTGACACCTGCAAATCACAGAAACTTTGTGGCCTGCACCGATAAAACCTGAAAATTTTACAACAGACAGAACTCTAGTTACAGTGGTGGCAGCCCCGAGCGGTATTGCCTTGGCCCTCCTTGTTATTCTCCAGTCAGTTCATTATTATTCATGTCACTACAATAAATACCAGAATGAAATTGGCAGCATTTGGCCACCTATCTTAAAGCATTGCTCCACTCATCTTTTATTCCATGTATTTGCAGCCTTGGTTTCTGCTCCTATCAGTCATCAGAAGAGCCTTTAGGGATAAACCGTTTGACGATGTGACCAGCTATGCAATAAAAGCCTTGCAGAACCGTGGCTGTGGTATCGATGACCAGCAAGAAGGTGCCCCCGATCCCAGTGACCATGTCTTTAAGGACAGAGGGAATGGCACAGATGGTGTGGTAAGGGAAAGCAGCAAGGTGAAGGACGAACCCCACAGGGATGCTCAGGATCCTGTAGAAGAGGGAAAACACATCTCGAACAATTTGCAGGAAGCCCAGGTAGACGTTGACAATGACCCTCCCAACATCATAGGGGATGCGGATGAGCACTATGCTGATGGCTTTAAGGTAGGACACCATCCCATTCCACAGGCCATAGACTCCATCCAGAATTGTACCAACAACTCGCTTCATAACAAGCCACAGAAAATAAAACACAAATTTCACCAGTTCCACAAAGATGTAGATGAGGAGCTCCAGAAGTTTGATGAAAGGGGTAGCAACGATGCCAGCCACTCTTCTCACCCAGCCACTGTCTTTGGTCTCCTGGTTGTTACTTGTTCCTACTTGCTCTCCAGAGCGGATCTGACTGACAACTTGCAATACTGCTTCTCTTTTCTCCTGGCTTTGTTTATCTTCCCCACAGCTGCCCTTGAACAAGTGAACTTCTGGTAGAAGCTGCTTCTCCAGCTCTCTCACTGTGAGGTCTGCCAAGCTGTTTTCATCACTGATTTTTTTCACTAGTCCCAGGGTCCATCTCTCTGGAGCATCACAACAGGCTGCCAGCCAGAGGCTCTCTGGCACTGACACCTTGCCTTTAACTTGGACACTGGAAGGAATTGCGCCTGCAAGGATATATAGATGATCCGTCTTGGAACAGTGGGGGATCAGAGCTTGCTCCACTACCTTCCCAATGTCTCTGTGCCAGCTTTTGCTCAGAGCTGGGCTCAGAGGGACAGCATTCGTGAGTGTGTAAGTGGCCACCTGGAAGTCCTCCTCATTAAGCAAACTGGGATTGAGAAGGCCTCTCTCGTAGCCAGAGCCCACATAGTCTGAGGTCAGGGCTTGATTTGCACCAAGGTTGGCCACAGTGTCACCAATATCAGCTTCACGCACCATTTCATGCAAGCCATTTTCTGGATCATCTACCTGAAAGAGTAGAGAGAAGTGTTACTGCATGCAATTCACCTTCCTAGAAAACAATGTGTAAAATGAGCCCTGACATATACTTTTCATTAGGACTACTGGTACATGCCATGCCTTGGATTATATCCTGCACCTTCTCCTTACTTTCCTTGAAGTGCTTCAGAGGAGTGTATTTTCTACTTAGCTTCTCTGCCAAACACATTGGTTTAGGCTCCAAAGGATATTTGCAGCTCCCCAGTCTGGTACACAGCACAACACAGACTTAAAAATCTCACCAGGCACCATATACCAAGCCTCTGACTTGTCATTTGTCCTAGAAGAGATTTTTAAGACCAATAGATGGCTAATTTAGGGTCACATTTTTACCTCCTACTGTGGTGGTACTGGCAGTTCATTTAAGAACTTACCCATGGCACCTTAAGCCACTCTGAACTATCAAATCCAAGCCACGGGGAAAGAAAAAAAACCAAACAAGCTATGGTGTATAAGATGCCTAGAGAAGGCATTTACCTCTCACCACACATTGTGTAGAAGCAAGAATGAAGCCAGACATCATGTCAGGTGACCTGAACTACCCCACCTGGAACAGGAGACAGAGCAGTGAGCTCCTAAGGCTGTTACAGGGTTGGTCATCAGTAACCTGACCCTCATGTCATTAACAGTCTGAACCTCATCCTTAATGACCACACAGCTCCTGGCATAGCATGGGTGAGGGTGCCAACACCAAAGGTCCTCGATGGAATCTGCACTACCGGCTTGTGTCTGCGGTTCCCATGCAGTGGAGCCAGAGGCAGCAATTACTGCAGCAGGAATTTGTCTTGGAGCCACGTGCGAGGGAAGGGGGCAGGCGGAGGCAGTAAAGAGCAGTGGGAGGAGAAGCACTAAACGTCAGGGTGTGTTCAGGTCTTTCTCAGGTGGCCACAGCTCTGTCTGATCCATAGTCATTCCTATTGACACCGCCTGCAGCTGCTCCAGAGGGTTGTGCCAAATTGTCATTTTGTTCTTCAAATTAGAGGGTGAACATGTTGGTAGAAGTTCAGAGGTGGCAGACGATCTCTGGCAGTCACTGCCTTTTGTAGTCTGTTTCAGAGGGTGTGGCCCTCAGGTCGCAGCACCGTGCTGGCCCATTTAAACCTTTGCCTCTGGCCTATAAATTGTTTACTGCACTATATAATATGAACTTTGAGACATCTATGGCAGACAGTTCATAGTCTACCTTGATACATTACCAGGTCATCCATCCTTGTCTCTTGACCACTCTGCAAGGCACTTGGACAGATACCCAACTACGACCTTGCAAGCTTACACAGAGTTTGCATCCTCTTAGTGCCACACCACCTCCTCACAGTTCTGCACAAGCCTGTGCTGAGAGTCAGGGTGAAAGGGCCAGTGTCAGCAACTGTCCACCACCCTCACCTGGGAGCTGAGCTCTGGCTGGCCTCCTGCATCAGCCAAACTCCTGCAGTCACGGCGCAGGGCTCCCTCTGCACCAAACTTGGTCACAGTGCCAAGCCTGGCCATTGCAAAGGGCTGCATTACCCCACCTCCTGCTAAGGAGGTTTCTTGCTCTTTTTTTTTTAAGCACCTGATGCTTATTGCTTCAGGACCAGGAGGATCATAGTGAGTCCCATGTGCTGATGCACAAGTCACAGCTTTTTCTAAATGCACTGCTTAAAAAAGACTTATTCTGCACTTTTGTTGTTATGTTCCTCTTGCTCAGTCACCCCAAACAGCAGGCTGCAGCTGGCTGATGAGGCCAAACATTTTGCATTCCACAAAATCGCTGTCTCTTCCTGCTCCCCCTTCCCTTGCCATTCCTCCCTTCTGATGAGATGATGGTGTGTCATGGGACAAGGGATGCATCCAGTGTGTTTAATAGCATGGAAAAGGTGAGGAGGATTTGGCATAGATGTGAGGCTGTGCCCAGGAACTGTCCTCAGTACTATGACCCTTTGGAGTTTTGCACCCTCTCAGAGACACTCATCCCATCTCACTCCCACGGTGAGTGCTGCCATACTACAAGGACACATAGACCTAAGATGGATCAGCTCTGCCTCCTGGCAGAAATTTCCAACCTACACGAAGCAGAATAAACTTAATTTCTCTCTCCCTATGAGCTGCTGCATGCAAACCTTGAGGAGCCTGTCAAGAATACCTGTCCAGTTGCAGGCCTTTGCACATGCCATCAAGATTGTTTGGGTGCAATTAAAAAAGAATATGACAAAAATGCAGCTGTGTGTTGCTCATGTGTCAGGCTCTGACATCACCTAATTATGCTTATAATAACTCCTATTATGGTTTGTAATAACTAATGTGTACCTGAGGTTTTCATGCCTCCTCCAGCTCAATCTCAAAGGTACGCAGTCTCAGCACTGCATCTAGTCTGCATTGTAAGATACCTTTCCTCCCTGCTTCAAAAAGCTTCTGGCTTGTGTCACCCCAAAACATGTCTGTGTTCATGGAGTCAGCCATGAAGCCACCTGTCCAAATAACCTGGAAGAGCTCAGGGCAAAATCCAAGCAGACAGGTAAACTCATCATCACAGAATGGAGGTTTAAAAATAACTTACATGCCTGCAGCCTGTATGGATGTTAGCACATAACAATATTGATGTGTGTCATTTAGCGGAGGGTGCAGTTTCACAGAAGGGACGGAGCCAGAGAGGGATTAAGAGTGTGGCAACACACAGTTATCAGGGCAGGCAGCTTCCATTGAGTTTGGTCATTTAACAAGGCAGGACACTGCCACCCCCCACCTTCCCCAGCCTGGTATGTAGGATCCCTGAACTTCAGATTCCCTCTCCCTCCCGTACTTCTTCAGGCACCCTTACACCTTTGATTGAAGTGGAAATGTTTGATTCAACCTTAGTTGGGATTCATACCTCAGAGAAGAGGCACACTGCATCTTACACTGAAGTTTCTGCAGTAGGACATTCACAACTGGCTCTAGAAGTGCTTGCTCTCTTGACTCTCTACCAAGAGAGATTGCAAGAGCAGCTCGGAGGTAGCTGCACTGTAGCTGGGCAAGAATCAAGAACCCCACCTTGATCGTCTGCCTGGTTGTAGCCATTAACCAAATGAAAACACAAGGTAATTCATCCAGCCACTCATAAATCAGGATGGAAAAAGCAACTCTTGACTTTTCCGTCTCTCTCTAAGCCACAGAAAGAATCAAACACAGAGATTTTTCAGACAACCAAAATGGAATGAGGTAAAAGACACCTAAGTGACTTGCTCTCAACCCCTAGGAAATCTGTGGCATAGCAGGTTTTCAGACCTGCGCCTAGGGGAGTCCCACCAGTACCCTGCTCATCAGCCTACCCTTCCTGCTCTCTAATTTTTTACTAATTGCTGAATTAATTCATTGTTTCAGCTGCCAATCTGCAGTGGGTGGCACCGACATTCCTCACACTTCTCACTCAATTACTGCCTCCGTGCTACATTTGGCTTTTGTTTCTCAGGCAGACATTCCCGAAGAGGGCGTGAGGTGGTGCCCTCACCACTCACATCATTATCTCAAAANNAAAAAAAAAAAAAAAAGGCGTATGACAACCTTGAGGCCGTCACTGGAGTGCTGAGAATGTTTTTATAGTGATTTCTTTCTGTTTGCTGTGTGTCTGCATCTCCATGTGCAAGCATGTGCAGCTGAGCCAGCTCATACCCAGCTACCCCTGTCTTGGCAAGGAAATTACCCAGAAAATCGGTAATAGGAGCTCACCGAGCTCTGCTGCAGATCAGGTGTTGCTAAGGGTTCCCTTCAGCAGCCATTTGACTTAGCCCTGGTAGAACATACATAATGGGTATGAAAGCTCTTCCCCACTCTCTCGTCCAAGTGGCAGTGTCTGAGAGGGCTATGTGCACTTACTTCTTGAGTTATAGGAATTTTTCATATTCTTGATTTCTTCCCCTTACATATTCTTCTGCAGATTTTTTTTTTGTCCTAGTAGTTTTCTGTCTCAGTCAGAGGTTACTCTTGCCTCTGAGACCCCTGCATTTCACTAGTGGATGAAGGAGACCCATTAGTGTCAGCTGAGAATTATTGTCAGCCTGTGAGGCTGCTCTGGAGAAGCTACAGCAAATAAAGGTAGCACCTGCCCTATTATTTCTGAGGCTGCAGAAGGTTTTGGTGGTGGGACACACAAGGTTTGGGACTCTGGAGTGCTGGCAGGAACCAAGACAAGATGAGAGGTCAAAAGGGATGGAGCAGGAAGGGCAGAGAAGCCAGCTCAAGGGAGGTCCGGGGGAACCGAAGTTACTGGGCAGGCGGGGGAGCTGCCCACTGCTCCATGGCAGGAACAGCTCCTGAGCCTTCCTAGGTAGATTGGGAGAGCTGGACCACAAGAAGCAGGAGGAGATATGGGGACTAGAGGTGATGAAGGGTGTCACTGGCCAGGGCAAATAGGAAAGGATCTAATCTCTGTTGTTTTACCTTGCTGCCTCCATGGCACTGACCAAAGATTCTTGCCAGCCTAGGTCTCCTTTGCACTTTAAAAATTTGCCACCCTTCCACAACTCAATAATGACAGAGTCTGCAAAGAGTTTCCTCTGTTTTAAAAGGGCAAGCTCCCACAGCTTGCCTGTGAAGTGGAAAGAGCTCAGATCAAAAGGCCCTCAGAAACTCCTGCAACTCAAAACCCATCCCAGAGAGCCAGAAGACAGTCCAGGCTGACGATAAGCACTTAACATCTCCTGTCTTCAATGCCAGTGCCTTGTGGCCTTAGTATCTCATCACCACACATGAGAAAAATAAGCACAGCATTCTCCTGGCAGAGGGGTGAGCTTTGATTGTGGCAACATTCAGTGGCTGAGGGCCACACTCCTAACACACTGCTCTAACATTGCAGCCATTTCTGCCCTAACAAAGCACCCTTGCACACTGATAATCTCTCCTGAGCTCAACAGATGGGGTAGCCTGATGTTGCTACAATAGTCGTCATTATCACTGCTGAAAAATCAAAAATATGGGGGGAGGGGGGCACAGGGGGAGGGAAGGAGAGCTAAAGTTCTCTTAGGGCAACACCACTTTTTAAAGGATTTCCTTTAAATTGAACAGCCTGAAGGCCTTGCTTAAACATGCCAAGTGACAGGGGAGACAAAAACCATTGAGGTTCTGGCAAAATTCATTTTATACTGCGTACTTCTGACCTGACTGAAACCTGCACACCCCACAATACAGCAACTCATTTTTCTACCTCAGTTTCCAACACTTGGACACACTGAAAAGCTTGGTGAACCACAAATGGATGCTTTATCTCCGCTCAGTGAAGCTAAAGAACCCCTATCAACACTGTGATCATACTGGCAACAGAACAAACTTGAACTTGACACTGCGATGTTTTGCCCACCAGCAGCGCTCCCTGCCCACAAGAGCTGGCTGGGCAGGACAAACACATCAGTGCTGTCAGAGAGGGTTTTCCTCTCTCCTGGCACTGCACTTTCATGCAGCAGCCTCTCAGTTTTCATTATAAGCTCTCTGAGACAAGAAACTATTTGTTTGCTCAGTTCCAAGCACAAAAATAAGTTCTGCTCATGCTAAATTCATACCAACAGAAGTTCAACAAGCAGAGTTCCTGCCTCCTCTGCAAAATTCTAGCCCCAGCTTCACCCCAGAGGAAATGCTCTCCAGGAAGAGTTGCCTTTCAGCAAAGGAAAAGCTGCCTTACCTGCGGTTCAACCAGCCAGCTCTCTTCCTCACTTTGAGCTGGCTTTGTAAACTTAAAAGCTGAATAAAGAGGGATTTTGTCCTTAGTACTGTAGAGGGTTGCAAAGCGTGGCTCTTTGTTGTACTGCTGACAGATTTTCACATGGAACGGCTCCGTAAATCCTTCGGGTGGGTCTTGTCCAGGGAAGAATACGTTACACTCGGCAAAACCAGTTTCATCCTCTCTAACAACTCTGCCCTGGGAAAAGCCTGGGAAAACTGAGATGCAAAGCAAGAATACAATTGATGTCTTCATGGTCCACTCCCTGGAGCCGAGGGAAGCCCCGTCTGCCTCCGCTGGGTACGGCAAAGGACCTGCGCTTAGTGTCCATGCAGCAGCGAAGCCATAAAGCGTCTGGAATTCGGGTGTAGCGTGCGAGGGAAATGAAATATGAAACCGCAGCCGATCCCTTCGGGCAGCCAGTGCGTTCTGCAGGCAGCACGTTGGGAAACCGAAAGTGCGCGGGGCTGCTCTGACACACGCTGCGGACGCCAACTGTCCGCAGGAGATGGTGCCAAGCAACCTGAAATCATCAGGGCTCCTTGGGAAGGGGAGGAGGGACGCCCATGGCAGCGGCAGGGCTGGAGCTGAGCAGCACCGGCTGTCCAGGCTGGGGCTCAGCGCCGGCGGGGGTGTGGTGTGCTGCATTGCAGCAGTCCCCGGCAGGAATTTTGGCTGACACAGCCAGAAATGTTCCTGAGGCTGTCAGAGGGGATGCTGCAAACTCAGATTTACCACCCCAAAGAAGGTATTAGCTGTCCTCTCCAGCTGTGAGCCCGGCCGAAGGAGAGGAAGAGAAGGAAGAGAGGTGGCAACACTGGAGCTGCTGGGAACCCCCTTTGTCCCATTTTGGGGTGTCTGTCGTCGCTATTGCTGCCAGCCACATGCTGCTTAGATGCTTGGGAAAGGAATTCACCTCCCATCTCTCCTGGCGCTGTATGGGGAATTCAAAACCCTCCAGTATCACCTCATCTTGGGAGACCCTCTCTCAGAAGAGATTAACAACAGGCAAAAGGTTGAAGACCTTCAGATCACGTACCCTAATCAACATCTACCGCAAAACATTTTGGCCAAACCTATGGAACTGGCAAAAAAAGGAAATGAAGCTGCTCCTCTGAGTTTTTGTTCAGCAGAGTAACCATCCACCCAGTAAACAGCTGCCTATGATACCTTGGCTACTGCTGGATAAAAGTGACTGGGAAAATTTCCTTCAGTGACTGGGAAAACTAATGTTTTCAAAATAGTGGAGGTGGAAAGGAGATTACAGAGCAGTACCTTGGAGTCAAGAAAAGGTAACATTTTCCCACCCAAGAAGTGAGATGGGATCAGCTGTGTTGCCAACAATCTAAAAAAATCCTAGATGCCAATAGGGCACAAGTCCCTTTTATAATACAATTTCCAAGCAAAAAAACTCCCAAGTGCTACCATCCCACCAGTACTTTGCAGACAAGGTAGGATTATGTCCATATTGAAAATTATGAAGTTGAATGGTGAGTGGTTAAAGGTGGTGAGCCTGCCCAAGGTCAGAGGAGTCTGTGAAAGGCTAAAAATAGACTGCACTGTATGACTATCATTCCTCTGCTCAGGGATGATTTCTGGAAGTATCAAGACAAGGAAATACATCGACACCTCTTGGCACGGTGATATCAGCTGGGGGAGACAGAGGCAGGCTGGACAGGCTGGGGAACAACAGGAAATGTAGTAAGTGGGCTTGGGTTTGGTCCAGGCAGATGACTGGTCACCCAGCCCTGCCAGAAAGAGTTAGTCATGTTCAGGAAAGGTGATGGAAAGGAAAGCACAGACATAAAACTTCATTTTCCTGGATGCAAAAAGGCTCCTGGAAAATCAAGAACTGAAGCTGAACCTTTGCTGTTAGGTGCTTTTCTAATCCCAGACTTGCAATTACCTGGGCAGCAGAAGAAAATGTTTTCATAAGCATGGTAAGCCCTGCTACCAGGCAAAGCTAGGTGAGACAATGAATTTAAACACTCCATTTCAAGGCCGACATGCATTACCTCAGGATGGGCATGGTCCCAATCCAATGAAAAGGCAGCATGAAGCATCTCAAGATGTGCATGACAGCAGGCACTAAGCAGATCAATGATTTCCACCAGGAAACATCCTGCTTCTGTCCTAGACCTGTGAATCAATCTCTTGCCTCAAACCAGCAACTCTGTCTCATCAGATGTACAGCCCCAAGTTGTCTTCTGAGCTTCAAGGGCTTTTATGGGCTTTTGGGAAACTCTGAGGAGTTCTTTCAGGGTGTGAGGCTGGGGTCTGACTGCCAATTTAGCCCTGCATTTACCAGCAAACAGATAAACCTGACTCATCCTGAAGAGCAGGAGCTTCAGGTTCTCACTTCCCATGAGGAGCATGAGTTGAACACCAGCATTGAGTTCTATTCGTGTGCTCCCAGTTCAATTTTCTGTCCAAACAAGGTGTCTTTCCAGTTTATATCTAAATTAAAATAGCTGTTGTGACCCTTGAACACAGAGCTGTGTATTTTTTCTCTTGCTAACATCACTATTACTAAAGGAACTAGTGCTATCATCATGCTGTCGCACTCACCATGCTGAAAAACTGAGACAAAAGGACTGCCCTGCCCTGGGAAGGTTACATTCTCAGCCAAGGGACCACAGACGGAGGACTCAAACACAGAGAGACGGAGTTGGCCAGAGGTTTTGATGACCTGGTGCTGCAGTAGCTTATCTGCTATCAGATGCTTTTATAGGCATCATACGGAGTCATGCCTATAGGCTGTGATAGCAAGCGATGCCTGTAGGAGCTGATGCCAAAAGGAGTATTAAGATCAGATTCAAAACAGTTCTAAGGCTGTTGATGTGAGCAAAAAAGCTCTGGAAAAATACACATTGGGTTGGCAATGGGCAGTGTGAGCTGGTGATGTCAGCATGAACTGTGGCAACAGTGTGGCATCACAGGACCTGGGCCTGCCTTATCCAAACCCATCAAGGGGTGACAGTGCAATAAGCTGAGCAGTGTCAATACTGCAGGCAAGAACCTGATGTTTCATGTAATGGAGCAGTGGGAACCCAGGGAGGATTCAGAGTGATATGGCCACAGGAACACATGAGAAAAGTGATCATAGAATTGCAGAATATCCCAAGTTGGAAGGGATACGGAAGGATCATCAAGTCCAACTCCTAGCCCTGCACAGGACGCCTCAAGAGTCACACCATGTGCCTAAGAGCATTGTCCAAACACTTCTTGACCTCTGTCAGGCTTGATGCTGTGACCACTGCCCTGGGGAGCCTGTTCAATGCCCAAACACCCTCTAGGTGAAGAACCTTTTCTTGATATCCAACCTAAACCTCCCCTGACTCAGCTTCATGCTGTTTCCTTGGGTTCTGTCACGGGGCACCACAGAGAAGAGATCAGTGCCTGCCCTTCCTCTTCCTCCCATGAGGAAGCTGATCACTCGGTGGCAGGCAGAAGCTGTGGGAGATAAGAGAGGCTATAGAAACAAACTGCACAGACACAGAGTTTGCAAGGCATGACAGAGGTAAAGTGTGTTGGGGAAAATTAAGAGAGGTTAGAGAGAAGGAAGGGCAAGAAAAGACGTAAGGATCCAGAAAATGCTATTGACTAGCAGGAAAAGGAAGATATTGGGCAAAAATCAGAGCTGAGGAGAATCTGCATTCCTGAAAACCTGGGGTACTAAGAAAAGGTGAGGAAGGAAAACAAATGGAAATAGATGTGAGGAAACCCAGGAGGCAGGTTGTGACAGGTCAAGTGAGATGATGAGAGAAATCTGAGGAAGGTCTCCTGTGTTAAGAAAATGAGGAGAAAATATGAGGAGAAATGGGGGGAAAGGAGAGTGAAAGGTTTACATCCATCTTCATTGACCTGACATAGATGAGCAGTCTTCCTGTTCTCCAAGGGTTACAAGCATCAATGTCTCAAAAGGAAGAATACCTCCCTACAAAACAAACCTGGAAAGCATGTCAGCATCTGAACTCTCTAGCCATTAAGAAGCTGCCAGGCTTGTCTGTCTGCTTTCCTACACTGCTTCTCCAGCCCTGTCTCTGTTCACACGACTGACACTGGATTTGCTACAAATAGAACATCTATCCCCTCACATGCTTGACCCCTCTACCCTAGCCTTTCAAAACATTCTTGACTCCAAATACTTTTCCAGGCTGGATCTCCAGTCTCCTATCATGGCCTCTGTGAAACTCAAATGTTGTATGTGACTGTCTCCTTCTCCTGAGAAGAAAAGGAAGAAGACAGTGTCTCCAAGGGCAAGCAGTCTCATGAGAGAGACACCATTTGTTTCAGTAGGCATACCAAGCTTGGACTTGGAGCACAACGGTGCCAGCAGACACGCCATGGCATGTCAGAGAGCACATCTGCCTCCTCACTGTCTCATGGGGAAACATTCTCTTTTTAAAATTAGCTTAAAAACTTGCTCTGGGAAGGGAGCCCAGTGCTGAGCTACAGCAAAAAGCAAGAGTGAAACAATTTTCCTATTGTAACTAAGAGATGCAAGGGCAAGGGGAGGGGGTGGGCAGAAGGAAAACAAACTCTTTAGGGAAGAGCTTAAAAACACATTTTTGGGATTTTGATTCCCGCCTAAAATGAGGTTTCAATGCCAATCTCTGCTGCCTTTTGTCTTCACACCTTTCCCACGGTGTCCCTGGTGCTGGTGAGGAATGGCCCTCCGCTGGCAGTGCTGCTTTGTTGCTCAACTCTGCCATGATGCTCACTAGCAAGGGTGGCCTGTGAGAGCCCACAAACTGCCTCAGACTGCCAGGGATGCTGATCTGGCTCCTCTGCTTCTTTACTTGCATTTTCTCCTGTCCAGACTCAGTGTCCACCCACAGCAGAAAATGGATGCCCTGAAGTGGTGTCGCAGTTGAATTAAGAAGAGAAAAAGAACATGAAGTTTTAAACAAAAAATTATAAAGGAGGTTGTCCATGGCATACAATCAGAGAAGAAGGGTGACAGTTGGGAAGAATGAAGTACCCACATTGCAGTATGGATGGTAACACCATTAGGACAGAAATATATTCTCATTTTGTATAAAAACTTGCACAGTGGAAGTCTGACAGGCGCCTTGTAAACCATGAAGTATAATGCATTGCATAAATACTGAATAAAATTAATAAAATCCAAAGGCTGCTTCCTTTGGCATTTTATCACAGTCTTCATACCCAAGAGATCTCTGTTCATCTTCAGACTGTTTAAAAGAAGCACAATAACAATCCCATGCTAGACAGCAAAAGCAGGATGGATGTAGATTAGCAGTATAAGGCAATGTTTTTAATAGTGTAAATGATTATGTGTCAAAATGAGCTATTTAGAGATGTGCTGAAAGCTCCAGTACCTCCATTCTTTAAATTAGGAGGTGCTTTTTAATATGATAACAACAGAAAAAAAAAAAAAAAGAGTTGATGTTGTAACTCTAATGGCCTTTTTTTACAGATTGTCAATTAGTCAGAGCCACAAGAGTTCTTACACACTTTAAATCTATTTTGGACAGGGAAGTTATCCACTTACATGCTTTTCTTCTAGGTATTAATATTGATTTTTTACTATTTATTTTATTTTGTATTTTCAAAAGTGCAGTGGGAATCAGTCAATGCTGAGAGCTTGCCATGCTACATGCTGCCCAAAACAAGGCATGAGACATCTCCTGACAGTCTGCATTGACAAAAGACTGGTGAGTGGGAAGAAAATTAGAGGTACAGGCTTGTTAGGCTTGCATCATCTTCAGAAGCAGAAAGAAGAAAGCCGTAACCCTCGAGAAAGCTAAACCTGCTGGTGGGATCCAGAACCTCTAATCAAGAGGCAAGATAGTAGCCACACCCAGGACTGCCTGTCTCCAGAAACACCACTGTGTTTTGGAACCAAAGAGTAGTAGGAGGAGCGAGATGTTCTACATTAAAGGTTTGCCAGACCTTATAGATGGCTATGAGGTTCCAGCTGCTCAGTTTGGCAGTGGAGATGCCCCTATGGAGCCCAGTCATCCCAACAGCCAAAGTAGAGAGGCAGGCACCAAAAAGCTCTGACTTGGATCATTCTACATGGCCAGGCTAGGATGAGGTGGCATCCTCCGGATGTGCCTCTCTTTCTGCACCAGCTTTAAAGTGAATCCAGGATGGCCATAGCTGATCAGACAAACCTCAGGCAGGATCTAACGTACTTCTGCCACCACAGAGACTTAGCCCATGAAAAATTAAGTGTGTTGGCTGTGTGAGAGAAGATTGAGCAGCTCTTTCTCCATTCGCATTTCAGGCCTTGGCTTGCTACTGAAATATATATTGCAACTGCTCTAGGCATAAAGGTAATATCATATTTTCCACATACGTTGCTTCTTCACCAGTACTGCCTCGGGGGAAAATTCAGATGTGAAAAACACAATCACCAGTCCCAGGATCCTGTCACTACCATGAGTATAAGGCTCAGATTCTGCCTTAAGAGTTCACAAAATAGCATCAGTGCATGACAGCCAGGACAAGGTATTTCCTCTAAAATAAAAAAGCTGCAGTGCTTTTAGTCACATTGACAACAGGGTGGAAGGAAGTACTGCCCTCAAATTAGACCTCTAAACAAACAGGTGGCTGCTGGGATTTCGGGTTAAATTACAAGTGCAAAACCCAAAGTCCTTGAGGAAAGGTAACTTTGTCTCTCTCTCTCAAGCTCAGTTCAGCATCTAGGAAATTGAGGTTTAGATCTTATCTCCATCAGGAGGCAGAAGAGGTTTGGCCTCAACTGTCTCATGCCTGTAAGAGCCAGTGACAGGAGTCACTGTTCTGCTGCCCTGGGCTGCTTGCCACTGAACTTTGCACAAGTAGTCAGAAGGAGAATCACCTTCTGCCCTTCAGTGCTATAGTGAAAGCACAAGAGCAAGAGTCTCACAGTCCAGCCTGTACACTCTGCTTAGTCCCTCTGAGCAGCAGCCCCTGTGCCTGTGCCAGGACATGGTGCTCTCAATCTGCTCTGTGCAGCAGCCAAAGGAACCAGAACTCCCTTGAGAGCATCACAGCCTTCTAACCTCTCTTCAGCACAAAGCCTATGTAACCACTCCATGTGTTCCTAACTGAGCGTCCTTACACCTGATGGGAAGTGCTTTGAAATCTACCAAGCATGGACACAGAGCTCATAGCTGGTAAAGACTGCAGGAGCCGGAGTTGCTGGAGCAGGCAGGATCGAGCACAATGAAAACTTGAAGGGGGGGAAGAGATGTAAATAGGAGGCACATTCATCACACGCCAAACATTCCTAGGCGAGCCCTACCCCCACAGGCACCAGCTCTCTCGGTCTTCCCTCCACAGCTGCTCACAAACTGCTGTGCTCTGGTGGGTGGGACTCTCCACCAGTGGGATGCAGCACCTTGCACTGGACCATGACTCCTCCCTCTATTCCTGCTTAAATTTTTACCTCCAAGGATAGCAAAGCCAAGTTATTAGGGGCACAGTAAGATAGTAGTGGATAGGAGCAATAAGTCAAGCTGCCCAATGTGCATGTTTTTGCAGGGACAGATGTGAGATGTGGCTGCTTTCATCATGCTCATGGCAGGCAACTGGACAAGGAGAACAGGAAAACAGAGGGAAATGCAACGCTTGGATGTCATTACTAATCCTCAATAGCAATGTAACAGAAACAGGCAGTGTCTGGCCAAGATGAGGCATGTCTGCAGAGGTGTTTGCAGCACACACACCCTCTTGGTGTGCCCCAAGTCTTCAGGGGAGCATGCAATGCTCCGTTCAAAAGGCCTCCTGCTTACACCCACAGTGGAGCTCCGTGTTCAGCTGAAGGAACCGGCTCCTGAACCAACCAATTCTTCTAATCATGTTTTTATACTCCTAACCAGTATTAACCACTTAAACTTCAACTGAATCACTCCTGTCTTTCTGCACAAATCACAAAACAGATATTAAAACCCAGGAAGGGAACAAATTTTGCCAGGCTGGTGTAATCCGTAAATGGCTTCAGTCAGGGTTACTGATCTTGTAGGAGAAGCCTGCTTTATCCTTAGTCTGAGCCCCACAACAGGACCCAACTTACAAGTCTTGCTCAAATAGAGGTGATGGTTCTGATGGCAAAATTAAATGTCAAATCCCTATGGGCTTTGTAATATGGGAAATAAAATTTTAGAGCCTGATCTTAAATGGGACATTACATCTACCAGTGGCAGAACAAAAGCCCTTGGTCCATAATTTGTGGTTTTATAAAAAGAAATACATAAGACTTGGGGAGAGGGGGTGACTTTATCAAAGTCCCCTGGCTAGTGGCAGTGCTAGGAAGAAAATAACAGTTTCCTGAGTGCCAGCCCTCTGCACTGACATAGTTCTGCAAAAGCAAAAGTCTCCCTTGAGGCCTCAGCAGCTAAAATACTGTGAATTTGCAATAAGAACTAAAAGAAAAACAACCTGGTTGATCCCACTTCTGGGGATTTCATTGTTTTTCAAGCTCTTGTTCTTTGTTTCCATCTGAATCAGAATGAACTCACTTCTGCCCATGTCTGAAAGAAACAATGCGGCTGGTTAAAACTCTTTCAAAGCCTGAGTGGCCTCATTACTGGGTAAACCCTTTACTCTGTGTGCTAGTTCAGTAAATAAAGGCTAACTAAGAATAACTAAACGTTATCACAGTGGTTAAGGGAATTCACTCTTGGCTGATACTAGCTAAAATCCTCTTAGGTAGGAACATATGTTATATTCATGTGGCATCTTTGGAGGTAGTAGAAATTGATCCTATGGCTGACCTTCTTTTCAATTGGTTTGAGGACTGCACTACTGAGATGTTGCTGGAAATGAACCTGAATTGTGTTTTAACTTGGTCAGTATGACATAGAGCTGTTTTTACTTTTCTTATAAACTCTTTCTTGTATTCCTGGTTTGGAGACTGGAGATAAATTAGGAGATTCTTTGCTTCCACACTGGGTTCTCTATTCCTTAGAGCCCTGTTTACAACAAGTACTTACCCACATCTTGAAGCTTTCAGTAACTGAAATTTTAAATCCAGAAGGACCTCATCTAACTTAACCGCCTCTTTGGAACATAACTACTTACGTAGTTTAATTTTGTAAACTCCACACCTCTGCTTGCCTTTGTAAATTACTAATGAAATATAGAGCAGGATTTTCTGGGATTGCTCAAGTGAGTGAGTGAATCACCTCCCAGAGAAACCTGTCACTGTCCACTGAACAGATAAAGGGCCCTAAAGATTTGCCTAGACTAGATACCTCACTTACCTGGAGCTATATGAGAGTAATTCTAAAGCTAAGGGAGAGATGCACATAAATTGAGGACTGATTCAGACACAAAATATTGATAAAGCATTAAAACATTAAAAAACTTACGGAGAAGTATGCGTACCAGCTCCTGATGTTATTGCTAAAAGCTGTAGCTGCAGCTGACTCATAGAGAGACAAGGTCATCTCCACTCCACCCTGTCTAACAAACTCGCTTGTGGAATACTTCACTGGTTTCTTTATTCCACATCTACACAAAGGGACAGGTAAAGTGAGCAGGTCCAAAGCCAGAGCTACTGTGGTACGTGGACAGCCAGCCCTTCTCTCCTTGTAACACAGGTTTTCAAAATCTGGGCACCGTGCTACTGAGACTCCTCCCAGCCAGACTGAGTCATCATCAGCCAGCATTAAGGAAAGGATAAAATTAGCTTGGCTATTAGAAATGTTTGGTTAATAAATAAAACAGTAGGACAGTTTTGCTTAACAGTGGATGCAACCAGACAGAGGTATGTCCTGGCTGCTTGCCTGGATGTAAATAGTGCATGGCTAAAATTATTTGCTTTGTCCAAGCTCAAAAAAAATTCCCTTCAGTAGAAACAAGAGAGCTTCCATGGAGCTGAGCATGCATCCAAGACTGTGAGTCCAGGAAGCATTAGCTGTGTGTGTCTTGGGGCGTCACTCCTTCCTGCAGCACCCTCCCTTCCCCAAGTCTCTGAGAGCCTTTTGGCTGATAGCATGTCTCACGTTGGAAAAGCACTGGGATCTCGGCGGAGAGCCGCGCAGTGTGGGGAAGCAGACAAAGACACAATTAACAGAAGAAGTATTCAAACCCAGTGTGATGGACCTGCAGCACTGGTCTGGCTCGTTTAATGGCTGGCTGAGGAACACAGTCTGCGCTGTCTGATGCAGGTCATCACTGCCTCGGGGAGGATCCAGATCAGCTCCTGATCCCCTGTCTTTTCTTCCAGGGAATTCCTGCTCATTCCTGGGATTTTCCCTCTGTGGTGACTAGGTCACAGTCTGTCTCTGTTGCTGCAAAACATTAATTTGCAGCTGCTAAATATACCCATGACTGGAGTACTTAAGGCACAAAAATCCCAGCAGCCCAGGGAATGGAAAGGAATGGAGCACAGAAGCAGAAAGTTGGAGAGACTGTGCAGTGGGAGGCGTCATGGCAGAGGCTGCGGGCTGGAATGACTTTGTGAGCAAAGAGAAGCAGCAGTAAATGGCCTTTACTGTCCCATGGCGGGCAGCAGGGAAGGTGTGGCAAAGAGCTGAAGAACACAAGATGGCCTCATCGGAAAGCAGCCTCTGCTGACTCACTGGCTGAGTCACAGCCTTGCCCAGCTTCTATTCTTTTTCCAATCAAGGAAACAGCAACTTCCCACGAACTTCTTTTAAGGCTGATTTGGATGCTGAGCATTCCTCTACCAAGTTTCCACTCTAGACAATCCCCTGTGCCCTTCTAGATCTGTTTCCCAGCAGGAGGCACAATCCTTCAAATCGCAGTGTCCTGAGGGAGGAAACGGTGCTGTGGTGCTGTAGCCACTCCAAAGCAGAAACAGGATTTACAATTTACTGCTGATCAGCCATGCAAGCTGTGCCTCAGATGGCCAAAAGCAGGCACTCACAAGAAAGGGGAGGCAAGGGGAAAATCCAGACTGGGAGATTTCCATTCTGGGACTGAACCTCTGCATTGCTGGGGAAAAGACTCACCTTCAGAGCGCTGCTTTGAAAGAGGAGATTGCACATCGTCCTGCTGTACTTTAAGGGTGGGAGGAAGACAGCCTACAGTGGGAGACGTGAAAACTCAGGAATTACAATTGCTTCAACTAAATTCCTTTCTGGATTCAGAAGAAAATCAGTGAAAATCAATAAGTAACAGTAATGCTAGAGACAGAAGAAAGGGGAATCAAAATCCAAAGAATATACATTGAAAGATTTCAAGAACAGAAACATTACACAGGAAACAGGAAAAAAAATCCCTACACTAGCAACACTTAAGGAGAGTTTTTAAAGTCCATTAGGAACATAAGTAATCTTCATAACAGTACAGGCCAAGAAGTAAACATTAACATTAACAAAACATTAACAAGGCTCCAAACAGGCACAAGGTTTTTAGAAATGTTTTTGTTCTCTTTCAGGACAAAATGTCTTTTGCAGTCTTGCCATGATCTCAGAGAAGGATCAGCCCTTTGGTGAGACCTACATCCTAAAGTACTGCGATAACCAAAGAATGTTGGTTTCCTGGTGTGATCCACAAGCAAATACAAAACTGCACTGAGAATGTTTACAGGTACCATAATAGATTTGGGACACTAAGACGCTATGCCAGTGACACCAGCAAAGGATTTATTTTTAAGACCAATGCCTGTAACACAACCTAATATGTCTATTTGTTGCAGCTCAAAGACTATATGGAATTTTCTAATCCAGAAAATAACAACCCTGAGAAGGATTCAAGAGTCAGCATGGATATGTACCTGGATTCAAGACCCCAATGCAGTGGTGTGGGTAAAAAGGCCAACGTGATCCTCAGATAAACATCCACATAGAAAGCTGTGGTAGGAAAGTGATTATATCTCTCTAGTTCACATTGATGGAGCTGATGCTGAAACAGTTTTTATAGTTTTGTTGTTGATAGATTTGATAGAGAGCAAGAAAAAGCCCTCAAATAATTGGTGTGAAGAAGAAAACAATCCCAAGACCAGAAGAGCCCAGGCTACTTACTTTATCCAAAGGCAGCAGCAAGACTAGATTACAAAGTGTAAATGCCTAGTGAGAACACAGGCTTTTAAAATTACCACAGAAAGGCACAAAAGGCCTTTATGGTTGGAAACGAAGACAACTGAAATTAAAAATAAGATAGAGTTTTAAACTGTGAGGATAATTAATCACTGGAGGAAATGATCAAGGGAAGCGGTGACTTTTCTTGTTTTCCATGCAGCACACAATGCCTTTCTAAGGGTTGCCAGAGCCCAATTGCTCAGCAAAGATTGGAGCAGCCATGGGAAGGGGGAAGATCTGGGGGTTTGTTATTGTCTACTTGTTTACACTGTGATGACATTTCAATGCAGAATCCAGGAATACAGGAATTCATTCCTGCCACCTTTACCACTGATCTTTAGCGGTGTCCCCTTCTACATCCCTGCACTTTGGTGGATCTTTAATCCCCTCCCTTATGCTTAGCTGGTCAAAAACATAGGGAGAATGTCCCTAAATGTCAAAGCCTGCCTGGTGGGGCAATAAATTCTCCACATGCGGGGTGAGCCCTGCTTGGGGAAGAGCTCTGTGATGTGACCCAGAGGGACTGAGAAGCTGATGGCGATACTCAGAGAAGAGATCGTGTAACAACAGTAATTACTGGATGGCAGTGCTCTGAGCACTTGAGCTGGGGAATAGACCAGCTATTACTATTAGGCCCTGGAGACAGCATGGTGCTAAACTTCTTACTCTTAAACTAAATGCAAACAAGTTCAAGATTGGGAAAAACTCTGTATTATTTGAGATCTTTAAACCCAAAGGTTGTGGACCTGTGAAGGTTAGGTGCTTCTGCAACAAAATTGAGTTTGTATTTTTAGGAGTCTGAGCTCAGGCACCTGCACTTCACCAAATCCTTCTTTAGTGCTCAAGTCTTCTAAGCCAATCAAGCCCTTGACCATAAAACACATCTTCACATTGGTACACACGATCTGGGGGAAGGGAAGCTCCCTGGGGAACTATTTTGGGCAAAGACACAAAGCCATTCCTTTACTATTTGAAGAATCTTCCAATCTGTTCAGAGCAGGGACTGTGCTAGTTTTTAACACACAATGGAATGCTCACCTTTTCCTCTAACCCAAGAGCAGGAGAGGTCCCTTCAGTTCTGGAGGTCTTTAATCAAGACTTGATACCTTCTGCCAGATGGATGTTACAACTGAACAGTAGGCACTGCCTTCAGGACACGTTACTGAGCAAAACATAACATTCTGCTGCACCACAACAGTCAAATTAGCATAATAGTCAGCGTCTCTTGATTTAAAGTCCACAGATTTGTCATCTAGGAGTAACACCCACCATCGCAGAATGATGCACTCAATTCAGGCTGCTGTGATCTGTAACCCAACAACACCAATTTCCCAAAGCCAGACTTCTCTGCAAGGTTTGATCTTGAGTTTAAACTGCCTGTAGGGGACGAAATGATAAACCCATTTCACAGGATGCCAATAGAGGCTTGCAGATGAGAAAATGCAATGCTGGATACTTGGTTACTGACAGGTGTAGCGCTTAGGACCTGACACAGTAATTACTGTCACTATTAATCCAACTTCAGAGTGAAGCTTAACTTGCTAAAAATAACTGGTTTCTTTCTATATTAAAGGCCCACTTCTTCCAAGTGCTTTCTCTGATGGCTCGTTGACGCAAAGGGTGAAATTGCCATCCTTACCGTAACTCCCCGGACAGCAATATCTGTGGGACCTCTTGTGGGCTCTCTTCTAAATTGCATGTTGGGTGTCGAGCACTCAGGAAAATGTTTCCGTGTTCATTTGTAGATACATCAGAGAGCCTTTTACTTCACGTGCCTTAGTGTAGATTCGCAGAAGCTTGATAATAAAGTGCATCTAAAAGGAGCAATAAACATAAGGAAGGAGCTGCATTTTAAGAGAGGGAATTTAATTCCTTAGCGATCGTCGTTCGTGCTTTGGCTTCTTTACGCAGGCAGCAATGATTAGAGTTACAGAACAGTTTGGGTTGGAAGGGACATTAAAGAGCACCTAGTTCTAACCCCCCTGTCACGGGCAGGGATTCGAATTGCTCAAAGCCCCGTCCAGCCTGGCCCTGGACGCTTCTAGAGATGGAGCTTCCTCGGCTTCTCTGTGCACCCGGTTCCAGCGCCTCAACACCGTCACAGAAAAAAATGTCTTCCCCATAGCCAATCTAAATCTATCGTATAAAACATCTACACCATGTAAAGGACTTCTCTGCAAGGAGAGCAGGGACAATCAGACGGGACTTGCTACCTTATACTCCGACTTAGGCTGATGTTCCTAACACACTCCCCAACCCCGAATAAAGAGAATGCCTAAGGTACTCTCTTCTCCTCCTCTTGCCATTGTTTCTATCCTCCGCTGTTATCTCTCCAAGGCTCCCAACCCTCCTTCCCTACCTCCTTCCCTCCCTCCTAGCTGGGACCCCCGCAGCGCAGCCGCCATTGCTACCGAGGCAGCAGCCGCCCCAGCGCACGCACTTCCGCCCCGGCACCATCATGGCGGACACGCTCGCGCCTTCTCTATGGTCAGCGCTCACGTGTCCATGGCCCGCCGCGGGGCATTGTAGGTGCCTGGCGGAATTATGGTAGCGGTGTAGGGCCTGGCTGCGCAGAGTGGAGGAGGCCGCGCTGTGAGTACCGGGGAAAGCGGCAGGGAGGCTGCGGGAGGGCTCTGAAGGCGGAGAGGTGGTCCTAGGGTAGGGGGTGTCGGAGGGGAGGCGGGCTGGGCGAGGGGGCGGGCTGCGGCCGGGCTTGGCGCTGGGATTTGGATCTCCCAGTCAGGGCGCAGCCCGGCAAGGCCACGGCAATTTAGCTGCAGGCCGAGCTCGGTCATTCTCTCTTGGCCGATAACTCCTGGTAGCGCTAAAGAGGCTTCTTCAGGTGTTTCTAAAATCTGAGAGGTTTAAGGTTGAGTCTGGATCTTTGAAGGCCAAGCTGAATACAGACTGACTTAGTCCTGTGAGGAGCGGCTGAGGCAGCTGGGGTTGTTTAGCCTGGAGAAGAGGAGGCTCAGGGGAACCTTACGGCTTTCTACAGCTGTCTGAAAGGAGGTTGGAGTCAGTTGGTTGGCCTCTTTTCCCAGGGCAAGGGAAAGTGACCTGAAGTTGTGCCACTGGGGGTTTAGGTTGGACATTAGGAAGAATTTCTTCACCGAAAGGGTGATTGGACACTGGAGTGAGCTGCTTAAGGAGATAGTGGAGTCATTATCCCTCGAGGTGTTTAAGGTGAGACTGGATTTTGGCACTCAGTGTCCTGGTCCAGTTTACAAGGTTATACTTGGTCACAGGTTGGACTCAGCAATCTCAAAAGGTCTTTTCCAACCTGGTTAATTCTGTAACCTAAGAGAAGCAGGGATGCTTTCCGGACGATTAACCTTTTGTTAATGCTTTCTGAAACTACTGCAGCCATGCCAGATCTTGTTCTTCACCTGATTTCATGGATCCCCCTGTTACATATAATTAGCACAGATAAGTTACAGGAATAAGTGACTTTCTTGGATCATGGGTCTGGCAGAATGTGTGCCAAGAGAGCTAAAATGGTTCACTGAGCTTCAGCTGACTTGTAAAGCATCACTGAAAAGTGTCAGCTGTCCTTGATTAACAAGCTAAGGCTAATTACAGTCTCACTTCTTTTTAAAGGTGTTTCCCTCTGTTAATTTTGTTTTTTGAGTAGTAGTTCAGTGGCAGTAACTGTTCTGCCTGATGGGTTGTTACTTTGAGCCACGCATTATATTATCATTTTGATGCTGAAGTTGGGTATTTTGTGCTCTCACTCAAAGTGACAGACTAACAAAATAAGCTTGGTTTGGGCTTGCAGGGTCTCCAGGTCCTGTCAGGCAGTGCTGAACACCGTGTGTGCTCCCAGGGTGTCTGCGTGGCTGAGGCTGGTTGGAGCCTGTTTCACTCTTATGCACAGGAGAACTGATAGTAGAAATTTGCAAGAACTGATAGTAAAAGTTTGGGCATTGCTGGTTTGGTTGTTAGGACATGCTGGGTTCCTGCAGTTTCTAGGGCAGAGCTGGTGACAACTTCTCTGTTTATCCAAGCTTTTTTTCCTTGCACTTTGTTTATGTTGTTCATCAGTGGTTAATGATCAGCACCATCCTAGGCACGCTGTGGTCTCTGTGAGCCAGCATTTCTGGTGGTGGTACCTAGCAATGGTCTGGGTAATAATATTGGAAAAGTCTCTATTGTGAAACCTGAATGGATTCTGTCAATAAAATGCCACTTAAATTTTGAGGCTCATGAGCTGAGTGACAGCTGTTATACTGTAGTGGGACTTGTCACTGCTTCTACAGTTCCAGGAGCAAAGTAGCTCCTAATGAGTGTCTTACACTGTAAGTTGTAGTAACAACTTGTTTTATCCCTTGATTCTGTAGGAGTGAAGATGACAACAGCAGCAAGGCCAACGTTTGAACCTGCAAGAGGAGGAAGAGGAAAAGGTGAAGGAGACTTAAGCCAGCTATCCAAACAATATTCTAGCAGAGATCTTCCTTCTCATACTAAAATCAAATACAGGTTAGTATCATTTTTTGAGCGTCAGGGCAAAGCAGGCTGGGAATGACTGTTTTGTTATGAGTGGTACTTCAAAATTTTCTCAATACATGTTGGTGTGCTTGACACTGAGCAAGGTCCAGAGATTGTGCAGGAGTGCTGAACAAGTGGGCTGAAAGTGAAAATCTCCAAAGCAGAGCTAGGAGCTCAAATGCATTGCAGGTGATTTGAGGAGGTTTAATTTTAGTGATAATTTGTTGCTGTTTATGTACATGCATTATCAGAAGATGAATACTGTAGACTGAACTTCTTGGGCAGTGAAGTGGAAAGTAAGTTGGCATTGTGGCTGAGCCACAGGGAGTACTGTCACTTGCAGAGCAGGTTGGGATGAGAGAAGTGAAGTTGAGCACATCTTAAAAGCAGGAAAACCATATCATGTGTTTGGCAAAGGGCCACTGTGTAAGGGCATTGAGAGGAGGCAGGGGAGCCATGGAATCAGCTGCAGCTGATGTTAAGCTGCAGCTGATTTACACAGGTCCTGGAAGAAGAAATTTCTTTAATCAGTGAGAAAGATAATGTGATCATAGGAATATTTTCCTATGTTTGAAATGCACAATAAATTTTTATCCTTTTGAAAGAGTAAATAAAACCTGGAGTCAGTATAATAGAATGTAAATTAAATGTGTCAATCTAAAAATGCTCATTTTATCTAACTTATGTTACTCTTGTCAGTGAAATTACTCTTTAAGATTTTACTTTTGCACTTTTTTGTGTAGATACTTACCTTGTTACCTCTTCCTCCTGCCTCTTTGGTTTTTAGGAATATATATTCATAAGGGAGCTGAGTGTTTTGGAGAATACCAAAACAAACAACACAAAAAGTGCTGTCAAATGTGTTTTGCTGTTATGGGGAAAATTGCTGGTGGTTTGTTTTGTAAAAAAAGTGGGATTTGGAGCACCTGTCTGTTGCTTTGGAAGAAGTCTGTGGGGACAGGCATGTATGGGAATGTACAATGTATGTTTTAAATCCCTCCTTTTGTGTGAGAGGGAGAGAGGGAGGGAGCATCAAGTGTCTTCTGTTCTTCCTCCCAAATACCTAATAAAAAGTTGTCTTTGTTAAATTGCCAGGACTGCAGGAAAACTCCAGTGTTTCAGTCCCACTCATGTTTGTTTGCATGGCACAGGGTTTGGGGAGATTTTGCAGCTCTAACAAGGATTCCAAACTCAGTTTTTTAATTACAAAAGTAAATTAAATGCTTCGTCATAAAGACAGGCTGTGCACACAATGTGTTTATAATGGCCGAAGTCTGGGTTTCTTCCAGGCACTCTTACTTCCACCACTGGGTTCGCAGAGAGGTGAAACCAATTGCTGCTTGTTTTTATTCACTAGTTCTTTTCAAGATATCCACAAAAATTTCAGCAGCCTCTAGGTGGAACTTAATCTGGCTCAGATATATGTAGTTCATTGCTTTTTGCCGGTGTGTTGTTATGTAAAAGAGGAGTGACATGTATTTACAAAGCGTTTTGCCTGTTCTCCCAACTTTTTTATTATTGGTCATGGTCTATGCTCATGGAGAAGAAAAGGTTCATGGAAAGGATGTTCTAGACTTGGTCTTATCTGTAAGCTTTAGAGATTGGGTTTGCAGCAGCAGCTTTGGGTGGTAATGATGAAGAAAGGTGACCATGATGTTTGTGGATGTCTACTAGGACACTAGGATTGGACTGCTGGAGAACAGAATATTTCAGTGTAGAGAAATACAGACAGATGTTGCCATCTTGTTTTGTAGGAGTGTAAGTACGGTCTTTTCATTCATTCAGGAGCCACCAGCAGGAGCATGAGTGTGTGGTGCGGCATGTCTGTGTGTGCGATGCATACGTACACAGGAGAGCTCTGCTGAGGAGAGAATAAACATATGTTTACATGGAACCCAGTTCTTGTTCCCTATCCTTACCTGTTCACCCCAGTACTTACTGGCCTCCATGAAAAAATTGTCCCCAGCTGCAGACTGTCAAACTCCAGGCTTTTTCTCACTTTGTTGTTTTAGACAGACCACTCAGGATGCTCCTGAAGAGGTGCGTAACCGTGATTTCAGAAGGGAGCTGGAGGAGAGAGAACGAGTTGCTGCCAGAGAAAAGAACAGAGACAGACCAACTAGAGGTAAAAACCAAGAAACAAAAATCTTAATGCCTTTGTGAAACCTTGCTCTTGCATGAAATTTGGTGTTTAAAGAAGTTTGCAGTTGCAGACAGGATGTCATGAGCATAGAATTTAAGGTATTGGCCTGATAGTTCAGAACTGTTGACCTGCAAGGGAATGTCCACTGGCTTTCATGCTGACTTCATGCTAGCAGAAATCTAGGCCAGCCAGTAGAAAAGCATCCCCAGCTGATACAGTATAATTGTAATGAATTGGCAACAATGTGTACAGCTAATAAAGGGCTTTTTTTTTTGTACTTGGACGAGCAAGACAGAAAAGAGAAAGGGCAATGACTCATCTTCTGCTGTTACAGCACCAGTGTAACAACAAATCTGTTTGAAAGCATGTGATTATTTTCAGATATGGTGAACTAATAGCAAAATTGAAGAGCTTTTTGAGAAATACTAATTTTCAGTATTAAAGTACAGCTTCTTGTACTTTAGGTTTAGGTGTGAAACTATTGCATGGCTTTCAAATTCACAGAAGAAAGTAGATGTGGTTTGAAGCAAACTAGCCAACAGTAGTGCTTTGGGATCATCCTAAATGGGAACCCTCCAGCTGCATATATGTAATAAGAATATTTCTCCACATCTGTTTTTTATGGGTTTTTTCTGATCAAAATAATAAAAACTTCAAAAGACTTCTGGAGGCCAGACTGTAAGTTTGGGATGTTATTGCTGCTTTTGAGGCTTACTAGGGGAAGCCATTAACATGGACATTAAGATTGAGAAGTGAGGGGAAAGTAAGCATAAGCTTGTTTCTCTTACTCTAATGCTAGACAAATTGTGAAGATTTTTGCTCTCTGACATTAGATGCTGTTAAATGAAGTGACTCAGACACTGTTTGTTTTTATTTTTGCACCATAGAACATACAACATCATCATCTGTCTCTAAGAAGCCTCGGCTAGACCAGATTCCTGCGGCAAATCTTGATGCAGATGATCCTCTTACTGATGTATGTGTCTTCTTTCCTTTTGTTACCCTGCCTTAAGGATTTGCTGTTAATGCTATATGTACTTCTAGGTCGCCTAAAGATTTCAGACCCGTTCCAGCGTATTTTCCTTTTACAGCTTCTGTACTGTGGTGGAAATCCAGAGTGGTTCAGAGGATTCTGGTCCATGCTGTAATGGTATTCTTGGAACAAAAATCTAGGAAACTGAAAATACCATTACAGTATGGGGAATTACCACTGACTTAGTAAGAATTCCCCAAGCGTAGAACTGTTGTGATACCTGCAAATGACTGTCTGCGTGAGCAGCAAATGCTTGCTTTTGATTATGCTTCTTATTGCTGACATCTAGGAGTTAAGTCAAAAGCTTGACAATGAGCTCTGGGCTTTTTTAATCCTGTGGTGTTTGGTCCCAGCAGTACTGGACAGGTTAATCAGGCACACAGAATGACTTGTATCAGATTAGAGAGTGACTGGGGACAGCCATTCTCTAGAGTCTGTCAGTTACATAGCATTTTTAATTGCAGTCATTCCAAAAGCACAAACATATTTTTCTCTTGACTTTACTATAAAAGAGCAAAAACCTTATTTGTATTGTATTTGTTGCTACCCAAGTACTTCAGAAATCAGCCAGCAGCAAATTGTAGCCTTCGCTGGGCAGCCCAGGACCATTTTTTATTAAATTAAATGGACAAGCTGATTCTTGCCTTCCATTTGTTACTATTAGGAAGATGATGAAGACGAGGACTTGGAAGACAGTGATGATGATGACACTGCAGCTCTTCTGGCTGAACTGGAAAAAATCAAGAAGGAACGAGCTGAAGAACAAGCTCGAAAGGTAAAATCTCACACATTAAAAAGCATCTTTTTTTTGTGAACTGATGTGTATTAAAACTGGTGTGCCTAAAGTACTTGGGATGAGTGAGAACTGGTGAACAAAGTGCTGTTCAAATCTTCTCTCAGATATGATGCATTTGTTCTTCTATCTAATAATTATTAAGAATTTTTTTCTCTATAAGGCATACTGAATGTTTTACTCACTGAAACATTTTATTCCCTTTTCCTGCACTTTGTACAGGCAGTGAGTGAAGATAATCTTGATTTCATGTGCAAGTCCTCTGCACTCAGCTATCATACGAAAGGGTATAGTGGCATAAGTGAGCTGCATGCAATCCAAGTGTAATTTAGTTTGCTGACTAGCTTTTATGAAACAAGAAATACTATTTTTATTTATGAAATAAAGATGTGTGCTTTTTGGTGCTGCTTCTTATGGCTGCAGGTTTTATACAGTAGTTGAGCTTTCACAGCTTTGGTGCTGCAAGGAGCACCAATTTGAACTGTAAGACCAGAAGTATTTTCATTTGATTATACACAGGCAAATTCATTTCAAAGTTGTCTCTGCAAAACCAAAGAACAATACAGCAGTCTTTTGAGAACTGGGAAACTCAGTTCACATGTAGCTTTCATACCTCTGTATAATCTCTCTCTCTACAGACAGAAACACCATGTTCTGTCCTTGGAAGGGGAGGAAAGTCCCTGTAGTTACAGATGTTTTCCTGTGAGTGGGATTAAATCCTATGCTGGTGGTGCTATTACATCCTTGGTATAAGAGGGATTTTTGGGATAGAGTGCATTAGCAAAATTCCTAACTATTGATTGGACTTCTAGAGACTGGGAGTTTGAACTAGTTTCTGGGAATGGTTTGTGTTGTCAAATTTATCAGGTTTTAGGTTTGTATTTGTTACTGGTTCTAACACTGTATTGCAACAGAGTTTAGAGTCCAGATATTTCATCTGCACTGCTGAAACGCTCTCTGGTGGTGCAACAGAAGTAGTGGAAATGTGCAGCATTCCCTCATCTGCTTTTACTAAGTGCTTTCTCTTTTTGAGTAGGACTTAAATAATTTTAGTGCTTTTGTGAAACTTTGGTTCCTTCACCTTGTATGGTTTTGTATGTTTTTATAAGTATGTTCTCCATTAGTGTAAAACAAAACAAAAACCCCAAACCATCAAAAAGTCTGTCAGAAAACCAAGCCACCTATCACCTGTGTATAAACTTATCTGAGGTATTTTTTTAGAACATGCTAAATAAACACGTTAGATGCGGATCAGGAGGCTAATCAAAGGCTGCTCTAACAATGCAGCCTCTGAGTTTTAGTGCCTCTGAACTACTTGTAACCTTTCCTGTAGCTTAACATACACATACATAGTTTCATGTTTTTCATGAATGCTTAGCTGGCAGTGAACAGGGCTGAGCTTCCAGCAGACACTAGGAACAGCTAGGAGAGGATAATGTTTTAACTGCTCTTGGCAGCATTGTAGTTGCAAGCCTGTTTCTTGCCTAGCAATATAAAAATTTACCTTTAGCGTCAACGAGGCCTGTAAAACCAGTGAGCTCTGCAGTTTTGCACTTAAATAGTATGCAAGGCTAAAAGCTATGCCATGCTGCTCCATTGCAGAAATTGTGCTGTACAAGACTGTTGCTACTTGATTGCCCGTCTGGCCTGTGAGAGGTCTTCTGCATTAAAAGATGTCTGAAAGCATCTCTTTTCTCTTTATTTAGGCATTTGAGGCACACCGTAAAACAATGAAATTGTCTTTTGTAGTAACAACATGGTGAAAATTACTTAAAAACTTAAAATTACTTAAAAACACTGTCAGCAATTCGACCATGTATTCCTGTGTGAAATGTACTAAACTACAAATTAAGTGTAGCCATGTAGGAAAGATTTTTGACTTCAGCTATCCTTGCACAGTGCTTAAAATGAAAGCTTAGGTCTCTGTGAATTTTCCACTTTGCTTGATAGTTGAAGTTATGCATCAAGATTATACAGCATAGCTTGTTACATTTCTGTGTAGAAAACGTGCATTAGGAAAATAATGGTTAGTAAATTGCAGCTCAGATAACCAAGCGCTTGCTTCTTTTATCATGTCTGGAAAGTAGGAGCATCATAATCTCCGTGAAATTGTAATTTTGTCACTAGAGGGTGCTAAAAGCCATGAAGTATTTGGGATAGCACTTGTTTTATTTATTGTCTCTTACAGCTATAATGTGTTACCTTCATGGATGTTCTGCTTACCCAGCAGCAGGGCTTGTAATGTCCAGTGCTGCATGCATACTGAATAAAATTGTATTATTTATTTGCAATAATGCCCACTATTGCATGCTCAAAATCTAGACCTACAGTCTTCATCCTTTCACTGGTTGGTGGCAGGTAGGCTGTCTTTAAAATTGGCATCTTCAATAAATAGAGGGTGCTCTACAGGTACCTGGAATTTTATTTTCTTGTGGTTTTTTGGGGAATAAGGAAACTAAGACTATTTTTATGGAAAAAGTAAAAGCCAGAGTGGGGCACAGCCTTGGAAAGAGTCTTTAGGAGTAAGAGTCATCTTCAGAAAGAAGTCTTATGTTTGTTGGCTTTACTGTTCAATCTCTTTAGATTAAGCTTTGTTTTCCATGGCTTTGAAATAGGATGTTACTGGCTAAGCATTTTAGAGTTGTTTTATATAAATTCCTTTTCCCTTCAGATGCATGGAATTTCATGTTGCTATGTACTGCAAGTCATAATTTAGACCTAATTTTGTAAGTAACCTTGTATTAAGTCAGATGACTTCAGGATAGCATCTTATGTAAAATCTTAACTGTGTAGTTGCTGTTAATCCAAATCCATGTGCAGGAATGCTTTACTTGCTGAAATGCTGCTGTCCACAGTAGACAATGTAGGTAAGCCAGTGGCTAGGCAAAGGGAAATTCTGAATACCTGTTCTTTCTTCACGCTGATCATCATTCTCAAACCCCATTGTTATACAGACAGATTAATGTGTGTCTTCTTGTCATCTTCTTGGAATATGCCAGAGTCTTAACAAGATTAAGTGGGTGAACTACTGTAATATATCCCAAACCTGTGCCATATGTAGATTTTCCCCTGATACTTTAGTTATTTTGGTTTATTAAGATACTAGTCCAATTACTTCTGAGACTTCATTTAGAGTAAACTATATTTTTGTTAACTGTCTTCACTCATCACTTTGGTGTCCATTATTTAAGTTGCCATTAAAGGAAAATGGCTTCTTTCTAAATACTTCTGTGCTGAAACAGCAGTTAAAAACAGTTTAAAAATATGAGAATCTGCTTTTTATGAGGCATCCTCTTCTCTGTTAACTTCCCTTATGGGTAACACCAATTTCCATAGAAATCCTCTAAATCTAATTTTGACAACATTAGTATTAAGAAGTTCTAATGGTTTGTCATACAAATAAGCAGTTCCTCTCAAAGCTTGTTAACTTCTCAAAATGCTTAGTTCCCTGAAGTTATGTAGAATCATTAAATAAATACTATGAATGTTTTTAAAAAATTGTTTGAGCATGGGAGTCCTCCTGACGTTTCCTCTACGATTGTAATATCAGATTGTTTCTAGTAGACGGTAAGTTGACCAGGAAATTCTAGTTTTGAAAGCCCTTTCTGTGGAATTATTCTATGTCTGTATAAAACTGTACAAACACTAAATCTTGTCTGTGTTAACCATCCATGGACAGGTTTCAGGAAACACTTCAATATTCTAAATTAAGCTTTACAATGCTCTTGTTTTTCAGTTTTCAAGTGCTTCCTTAGAAAGTAAATTGAAATAATTAAAAAGAAACTTCAAACCAGTGAGCAGCTGAATGTATGTGTGCAGTTCTGGCAAATCTGTTTTACTATCCAGATGTTTTTTCCTTAGCTGAGAGCAGACTTAAAGTTTTCAATTTGTTTTCTTAACAGTTTTATTTCACCCAGTTTCTCTATAACTGAATACGTTACCAGTGGTCAGAGTAAGTCTTAGCTCTGTCTTAGCCATGTCACAAGCTTTCAGATAAAACATTAGAAAATGAGTCTTCATGGATATTAACCTTTTCACTTAAATCTTAAGGGTCTGACTAAAACTAGAAGATCAAATCAGTGATTAAGAAAATTTCAGTAAAGAGGCAAAAGCAGATGGCAGAGTATGTTTCTTCATTCAGTGTTTGAGACATGTCAGGAACACTAGTGGTAACACTTTCTTTGTGGACAAAATCACAACAAAAACTGCATGTGGACACTGCCATTGTGATTACTTGGTGCTCTTCATTTTTGAAGTTTCAATTAATTATTTGAATCTCTGTGTTGCACAGTTAGTAACTTGCACAGGATCAGATAACTGGGGTGTATCTGCATTCTTGAATTTCATTCCCTGCTGCTAAAGGCAGTGCTGTCAGTTTGTCATTCAAAAATTAGCATTTACATCAGTTATGCAGTTTTTTTAAACTTTTTTTCAGCCTTTGATAAAATGTGAGTATTTCAGGTTTTCTTTCAGCTGCTCAACGTCTATAAAAACTGAGTAGGATAACTTACTTTAATACAATGAAGTCATTTGGGGAATTTCAGCACTTTCTGTAACAGTAATCTTGCTCTGTGCTAAGGGTAGAAACTGTGCTCAAAATAAACAGGGTAACGATGTTTTTCTTTCCTTTGCAGTCAGAAAAAGATAATCCAAGGAAAGAAATTCCTAAGACTGCCTCTACCACTCATTTTATCTGCCACTTCTCAGTCCTCTGCAACTGTAGTTGACTTAAGTCAACACAGTTTTTTTGCTAGCAGTAATCGGCTGTAGACAGAATAGAGTTGAGCCTGAAATGCCAAGTTGTTGGGGCCAGTGTACAAGTTGTGTCTCGTAGCCTGCATGGTGGTGCAGTGGAGATGCAGTCAGTAGAGCCTGTAGTGTGGTTGGTCTCCTGTGTCATAATTTAGTGTGAGCACAAAAGCTGTCTTGGCTCCCTGTTGTATCCTTTAGGTCTCTGCTAAGATGTGAGCTCAGGTGCCTATGGGACCATGTCCAGCTGCTGGTGTCTTAACCCAGAGCTAAATCCCTCTTTTAGTCTTACACTAGTGCTTGTAGTATAACACTTTTTAAAAGTGTTATTTCAGCTTTGATTTTTTTTTTCTATCACCACATTTTATCACTTAATGCTTTTCTTTGTTACCAGAAATCAAATTATGTCAGGCTGTTTGAGGCTGAAGGATATTATGTGGGTTATGTCAAAGCAGATAAAAGTTAGGGTGATGTGTAACATGCCTTTTAAAAATCATAGTATAGAAAATCAGAATGTGCCTCTGTGTGTAGGAAGTATATGGGAGTACTGTATGCATATTTTTTATGATTCTTAATGATTCTGATTCTCTAGTGATTCTGAATATTTGCCATTCAAATGACTGAGTACTTTTTGCTTCTTTTCATGCGTGGTGGAGAGTGCTGGAATTGTCAGCTTTGTAGGAACTGATGCGATTAAATCTGAAATGGGGAAAGGGAGGGAAGAGGAACTGCAATTCCTTCTGAAAAGGTGCTGGCTGACTCCAGTCAATTTTTGACCACTAAAAAAATCGTATGTGGTGTGCCTTGTAGTTCTCTATATGTCAGTGGTGTGTGAATGCATTTTCATGCATCATAAAAACCCAAACCAAAATAGTAGTGTCTGCCTTAGATAAGGTAATGCATGATGTACAGGTTCAGTAACTTTGGGTCATGGCTGAGTTTAATGTCTTAGAGGATGAGACTGTGCCATGCTCTACCTGCCACCATCAGAAGAGTTCACCTGGAGTCCAGCTCTAAAATGAGAAACTGCTGCATCTGTTTGCATATATAAACTTGGAACAAGTTCTCTCCACAGAACCATTTTTCAATAGAGGACTATTAATTTCTTAAAATGTTCTTAGTAGTGCTACCTTCTCTTGATTAGGAATTTTTGGTTTGTAGCCTTTTCATTTGCTCTCAGTGTTTTTCCCAGGCCTGTTGTGTTTTCAAACCCTCACTCTTAATGGAGCGTTGGAGATTAAAGTTAGTGGTGCAGAGCCCTCCTCATTTTGGACAACACAGAGAAAACTTGACACGCTTGCATCCAGGTGTAAATTTGCTAATGGTCGTAAGCAGTATCTGATCACCTCCTGGGAGGTACCTGAAGATCAGTACTGGATCTTTGCTTGTTCCAATATCCAAGAATTTGCTTGGTCTCAAAGCAGTGCTTTGCATGCTTGTGCTGTACAATAGTCTGAAGGCTGCTGGAGTTCTGGTGGGAGCACACGGCAACAGACTGCAGTAAATGGGATTTCATGGCTCTTGGCTACTCCATGCTATGGAGAAAGAAGGTGGTAAATCAAAGGTTGGCTTTCTGCGCATAAGCAGCTGCATACATTTCTTGTCTGTGATCCACAGAGAAAAGTATAATTCGAGTTTATCTTTCTAATATGGGAGGAAATTGCTGTTCCATATCAAATACTTTTGTTCTCCATGTTTCCATACTTTCTGGGGTGATAATAACAGAAGTTGGACTGCAAATGTTAAATTTAGAGCTGTTTGAAAATCCAAAACCTCAGTTGATTTGTATTAATAACTTCTAATTGTGTGGTTTGTGTTAAACCTCCATGGATACAGTATCAGGAAAGGGCAAGTTTTTCCAAGGCCTGTATTTTAACAAGGGCATTACAGGGCTTGTCCTGAAGCTGCGCTTTATTTTTGAGCAGTGTGCCCTTGTGGGGAGCTTTTCCCATCCCATTGGCAATTAATTGCAGCTGGTTCCACATTTTATTTGTGAGAAGCAGTGTAATGGTAGGTGTTTTTTCAAAACTAAAACTTGAGTAGATTTTGAAAAGTAAACTTTTTACCAGTGATCCTGCATCATCTGCTATTTGTGTGTACATTAAATCCATGTTCTTAAGAAAGCAGAGGTATGTAAAAAGAAAATTTCATAGAATTACAGAATGATTTGGGTTGGAAGGGACCTTAAAGATCATCTGCTTCCAACCCCCTTGCTGCGGGCATGGACACCTTCCATGAGACCAGGTTGCTCAGAGCTCCATCCAGCCTGGCTCTAAATACTTCCAGGGATAGGGCACCCATCCAAAATTTCACATACCTGATCAATTTAATGGAAAAATATTGTAAATTGTAGGTAATAATAAATAACCTAGTATTGATTAAATGTTTGAAGCTGGGGAACTCTGGCTAGCATCAGCATAAAGTTTAGCATTTAAACCTTGTAAACTCCAGCAGCAAGGAAACTGCTTCCTCTCTTGGGATTCTGTAGAAATCCTCAGCAATTAATTTTCTGCAGGCTTTTTTTTTCCCAGCTTGGGGAAAAAACCCTGACCTCATGATCTCTTTGTATTCAGTTTATATGATTTTTAAAAGCCATGATTTGATTCTCCTGCAGTGCTAATAAGGCTTCAGTTCATTTTTAAATCGGTGTCTTCAGACCATACTTCAGAGTAGAAAACCTACTTAGTTATCCTAATTACTTTTTTTTCCTACTAGTTCTTTCATCAAAGAACACTCCCTGCAATATTTGTGAAAGCTTGTGGAAAAATATGTAAAATTAACATTAAACATTGATTTTGAAGTCTGTAAACATTTAAGTGATTAGATGTGCTAATAGAGCTTGGAAGTGTGGGCAGTGAAATTACTTTGTGTTACTTGTAGTGCATTGCTTCACTTAGGCTTGACTTGTATGCATTTGACAGTGCAAGGACAAGACAATTTGTCTGCTTCTTAATATTGGAACTCTTAAATAGTCTTATGACATCCTCTGTTCATTTCACTGTGAATATTTTTTTTAGTTGGTCCCTAGGGAAGTTGTAGTTTTAAAATCCAAACAGCTGCTGAAAATAGAGAAGTTTCAACATGCTGTAGGGTTTCTTCTACCTAGTGAAACTTGTATGATGTACTGTCTTTTCTCATGAGGATAAATGTGTATAGTTTTTAATTTAATAAATCTGTATATGGTAAAGCTAGAATTTACCTGTATATTTGATGGCGCATCAGGGCTAAGCAGAGCTGATAAGAATGTTGCTAGTCTGACAGTTTATTAGCAAAATTAAGCTCTGGAGAGTATCTCTGCTTCTATCCGTATTTTCTTCATATGCAAGTGCCAAACACTCTGAAAAATCTGAGCTAAGAATTAAAGCTCCATCTGTGTGAGTGTTCAAAGCTAAATAATGTGTATCTCTACCAACTAGAGGAGAAAAGTGGCCTAGAAAAATAATATATCCATTTCTGGTTCTCAGGAACAAGAGCAAAAGGCCGAAGAAGAAAGAATTCGGATGGAGAACATCCTGAGTGGTAACCCACTGCTGATCCTTACTGGACCAGCACAGCCTCAGGCAAACTTCAAAGTTAAAAGGAGGTACTATGCACTCTGTTCAGTGACACCCATCCCCTTGCTGACTCTTGCTGTTCAGAGTCACAAAATGTTATCACTGTAGCTGGTTTCTATTTCCTTCCTCAGATCTTGTCACAAATGTGTAGGAGGTAGCCTGGGGTAGAAAAATAGATCATCTTTTCTGAAAGACTAAAATCTAATCCTAATGACTGGCTGTTCTGTAAGAGGGTCAAAGTCAATTTATATATTTTTGTATATCGCACCTAATTTTCATACTAACTTACTGAAATTAAAAACTTCTGTTTTCAGGTGGGATGATGATGTTGTCTTCAAGAACTGTGCCAAAGGGATAGACGAAACAAAAAAGGACAAAAGATTCGTCAATGATACTCTGCGATCAGAGTTTCACAAAAAGTTCATGGAAAAATACATCAAGTAGTACAGTTTTATGTGCAGTAGTGCAGAAGGACTTGGTAGTTCGTGGCCATTTTCTCCCTTTCCCTCAGAATTTAAGGCTGAATGTTTGGTCATGGATCCTCAAATGCTTTTCCAAGATCAGCAACAGCTTCATAATTAGTAAATGCTATGTATCTGGAGTTTTTATTCCTGCATATTGTTTTCCTTTACAGTTTTAAATAAACTGGTTTGTGTCTCATGAATGTTTTTTTATCTTCGTGTGTTTACTTTTACTGTCCACCTTTGTATATGGTAGCAGAGAGAAGCTGATTTGCAATAAATGCTGGTAATCATTTAAATTGCTTTCCAAAATGCCCTGTATTTGTAAGTGATGGTGGTTTGTAATTTACACAACTTAGATAGATGTCAGTATTAATCAAAGGTGAGGAAGAGCTGAGTATGGTAAGCAGTGTGAACTGAAAAGAACTATACTTTCTGTAGCAAACTGGACTTCCTTTTAAAAGCTAGTTAGAAATTTAGTTAATCATAATTTTTAGTTTCTTTTTTAGTCGGTCTGTGTGTCCTTTAGTGGTGTTAATAGAGTTGTCAGAAACTTGCAAGTGCTTTTATCAAAAAAGTGATACCAAGATACCATAGTACACTTCGTTTACTCCTCTAATGTCTGTGTCAACACTTAGGACAGTATAAAATGTGAATGACTGCAGAAAAAGCTAAAATGTGAAGGGTTTATTTTTTTTCTATTCTCCTGTCATCTCAGTTGCATGTGAAATTTTGGCCAAGTGATGCAATGGATAGGAACATAACATTTCAAAATGGAGTAGTTATCTCCCTGCCTTGGAGGTGACAGTAGCAGAACTCAGATGTATTTATGTAAAATTCTTGCCCTTTTCCTTGCCTACGTTATGTTCAATTGAGTTAGTTCTCACAGATGCTGTTTCTTAGTATTGTTTTCAAGTTCTTAATTTGAAAACGTACCTGATTTTCTTCTTAAGAGAGTAAATGTAGAGCACAATGTTTCAGGTTTTTGTTTGGCATGACTGGTATCCTGTAAAAGCTTTCCTTAGCTTTAGCTGTATTTGCCACCCTTTCACTAGGCTTTGCATAGTGTACTAATGCCAGCAGCTCATACCCACCTTTACTTGGAAGCGAGGTTTTCAGCAAGCTTAGGGTCATATGAGCTACTGGAGGAATATGTGTTTATGTTATTTCTGCTGCCTGCCTCATGATAGAAGTGATTCTTGGGAAGGAGAAAAATGGGTGTAGTTTGTAAGTCTCTTAAAATAAAGTGACTAAAATCTTGGTATATAGGCAACATGTTTAGAAGATGGGGGAAAAAAGAAAGGCTGTACTTGTCAGAGCCTGGCAGTGGAGAAACTAGCTGTTGCTTTAGGTCCAACCTAGCAGCATAGTTGTCACGGCAACAACAAAAAAAATACAGTGGTCTCGCAGTATTCCGAGATCTAATTGCTGTGCCAAAGTGAGTCAGCATAGAGTCTTACTGGATGGGGGAGACATAGATGGAATGCCAGTTCTATGCCCTCATGGAAAATCACAGGTGCCAAGTGACCATCACTTGTGTTCCTAAAGTAATGTAACTTTTCTTGGAAAAAAATAACGCTTTAGAGAAGTCGATGGCTGGAGTTGAATGAGGTCTTCCATAGGCATGCAGGCAGCTGTTCTGCACACCTGCAGGAGCATCCCTTTCTTAAATGTAGGCATAATGCATAGCTGTGCTGGGTCATTTCTCCCAGCAGCTCCTTCCCTCCCTCGCAGGTTCTGGAGAAAGATCTGTAGGGACTGTAGAGCTCCAGACTGCAGCTTTACTTGAGGTTTTTTGTTGGCATTGTTTTTCAGCTTCACCGCAGAATTTGCATATCCTGTCTCTCATATTCTCCCTCAAAGCTTTTGTCTTTTAGCCTCCTGGAGTGTAAACTGACCCACAATCTGAGGATTCAGCAATACACCACCACAATATGATAATATCTTACCTTCTGGTAGGTTTTGTATTGTTAATTACTGAACTTCCTTTACTAGTACTGGAAAATCTGAAGTGCTCTGTGATTTTTTTTTTTTTTTGTCAGAGAAATGCTTTCAGTATTGATGCTATATTGATGTTTCATTTTCTTCTGTGCTTCTTGCATGCATCTAGGAAAAATAAGCAGGTCATTTGTTTTTGTAAAACTGCAGTGTGACTGTGAATTCTTAAAAACATCACACCTCTGCTCTCAGCAGAGTTTTTTTTTTTTCTAGGAAACCCTGTTCAGTATGGCAAATAGCTTTCAACAAGGACAGTGGACCTGGCAAAAGCAACTTGTTCCAGGAGGTGAAGTGGAAGAAAGTTAACATTCAGTATTTCAAGGAAGGCATTATTTTGCAGTTCCTAGCAATCAGGATTGTTTTTGTAAGCAACACCTGAACTTACTGTAACTGCTAGATACAGACAAAGCCTATCTGCTTTATAAACAGTTTCCCTATTGTTTATGGCTACCTGTGGAGTAGCATTGCAACTGAAAACTAGGATCTATTTTTCATAGGGGCTAGCAGTTAAACTTCTAAGATTTTTTACAAGGCCTTGTCTTTCAGACCTTTCTTGGAGTATGTTTTATTATTCTGAAGAGATTAATAGTATGAGGAATAAAGCCTAATGATAGTCCTGCAGCTGGAAATAATTGTGCTGTGTATATACAGGGCTCTAAAACATTTAGTGTCTATAGTCTTCCTTGAGTACATGGCTGAATATTACAGGTAACCAGCAGGACTGCCATCTGCATATTTCAGGATTTCACATTGTTATAGGTACCAGGTAAGCGTCCTATGAATGCCTGGAAGGAGTTATTTAAAAAAAAACAACCCAACCAAACAAACCTTTTTTGGTGAGTTCCAGTTTCTCTATTCACTTGTATTTTGTCTGAAGTAAAATCCTGGGGCAGAGGTGATCTGGTACTTGCTCAGTTTCCCTTGGAGTGTCTCATGGGCAGCCCAGCTGGTGCCTGCTGTGGTGACAGCCCAGTGTCTCCTTTCAGCCAGGCAGGTATCAATTCCCACTGAGGTGCTGAAATTTCTTTCTACACCTACAGATACCTAAAAGTCTTTCATGATGGAGGAGAGATCTGAACACAAGGTCAAAGCATTAAATGCATGGGGGATGTTGCCCTCAAGTGCTTCACTTAAAGAAATCTAGGATTCAAGCCTTGAAGAGATGTGCTGATGCTCAGAAAGTGCTTCAGACTCAAGTGTTTATTCATATCTACAGCCAGAGCTAGCTGGAGTCCGAAGCTTTTGTTAGTTTTTTAAGGAAAGTCAGAATCACGTGTAGGCGCTTCTCTGATTTTTTTGTTTCTTGTGGCATAGTGCTCTGTGATACAGATTGAGGAGAGGGGAAAGGAAATACCCAGAGAAATGTTTCCATCCATGGAAGTCCTCATTCCAAAACAAAACTCCCTGTCTAATTTTGTCATGCCTGTTCAGAAAAAAAAATTTTGGAAAGCTTCTTCCAAGGGAACAAAGTCTTATGAGTTCAGCTATACCTTCCTTACCAAGGCAGATTGACACATCATATCTAGTGATAGAAGCAAGTACAGCCTCGCTACCACACGTAGATACAGTGCAAGCAGAGCATAAATGGGCACATCTGGAAAATTCATGTTTCCTAAGAAAGACTTCTCTGAGCTCTCTTTGAATTGTGGATAAGCAGAAAGAAGAGTAATGTTTCCATACATGGCCCAGTCACTCATTTGAAGTAAATAAACCAAAACCAAAACCACATTGAATTCTTATGTTGTTCAATCACAGATATTACCATTGTGCCGCTTTCCTCCTTGGACTGAGGCCAGACAGGTTGGCTTTTCAGTCAGACTTGACTTTGTTTTCTTGGCATAGGTGGGTGTATCACGGGATGTAACTCAAGAACAACCATAGTATTGTGTCTGGTGGGGAAGTAAGATTGAAAATTAAATAGTGACTATGTCTAGTTTTAAATTCCTTTAGTTCAGAGCTGGAATATACCAAAGGGTTGTGTAGTATGTTTTTCTTTCCCCTTTGTAGCATCTGACCAGTAGCTCAGGACCAGAACCTTCATGTCACTGGTTTTACCAAAACTCATCATTTCAAGTGGGGAACTTTCATTAAAAAACAAAACCAGACAAAGGGAAAAAAGGCACAAAATTGCTTGGAATTCTAATGTGCCTAGTGCAGCTCTAATGAGAAGAAAGGGTCATGTATATCTAAACAAATTATTCCTCCTAATTCAAATCCCAGTTTACCACCAAGCCTAAGAAATAAAGCCTAAGAAGCACTGTGCAGGAGGTGAAAGAATGGAACAAAGAAGTCTGATTGCTCTCTGTTGAAATCAGTATCATCTGCATAGGAAAGCATTATTTCTACATTGTATACTAAAGTATCATTTGAAAGATCACAATGGGCATCTGTTGTGATAAGTTTTATGGAAACAGAGGCTGTAAAGCAGGCTGTATTCTGAGGAACTTAAATGCTCAGCTGTCAGCATGAAGCGCAGGATGAAAACAGGATGTTTGGTCCCACAAAAAGTTGCATTTGGATGCTGAGTATTGAGCTCTTCTCCCAGTGGTATCTGCGTTACTTACAAATCTGCCACTCCAACCAGCTCTTGTCTCAGAAATATTCCTGTTAAGAAATTGGGCTATTTCTCTTTTTTCTGAGTTGTTTCTAGTGATTCTAGGAATTTCAAGCAGTTGGGCTTCCTCCAGTAAAAAATGGTTGTTTTTCCTGCACTGGGAGAACAAGCTGTGAATTTGAGTTGGATGAGGGTGAAGGATACATCTGTCAGCCTGCCTTCTTTCAGATGGGATCTCTTCTGTTTGGTCTCTTTTTTTGGGGGTTGCCCAGTTGAAGTTGGTGGCATGTGGGTGGTTGGGATTGGTGGTGAAACCAAGCAGCAGCGGAGGTTGTCAACACCAAACACAGAGTGGAAGAAGTTGGGGTCCTGTTGGGTTTCTTTCTTCTGGTGATGAGAACTGTCACTTGCACTCTGAAAACACTGCATTAAACCAACTTCCCCACTTAATCCTCCTAGCAATAGATGGATTCATCACATTTCTCCCTGCAACACTTGTTTTGGATACTGCAGGATTATGATTTTTTTAGAAGGTAACACTTCATTGGAACTTCTTTGTGGTTTGAAACTTTGAGGGCTGAATTCATTTCACTTGCAGCTCAGATAGGCTGATGGTAACAACAGTAAATCATGTTTTCTGAGAGCTACAGAAATTATTCATAGATGTTGAAATCTCTAGCTGTTTTATGCCCACCTCATATTTTAATTTATGCTTGGTTTTCAAACACCAGCTTTTAAGAATGTATATTCTCTCTTTTGATGCATCCACTTTTCAAGTGAGAGAAGGAATAATTTTAGAAAATTCTGGAGCCAAATAATTTTAAAAAAATAAAAAGCAAATAAAAGTCCTTCTTAATCTAATATCCCTTTCTACCATTTGTTCCAATAAAGAATAAAAGCCAGATGGTGTTATGTGGGTCTTAGAGTAGGGGATTGTAACCAACCAAATGGGCTCTGGAGTCCATTTGCAGCCAAGATGGTGGCCTGGATTTTATTGCTCTTGATGGACTTGTGTTCCAGAACTTGTTACATTCATGGAGTTGGGCATGAAGCAAAGGGACAAAGCAATGATTTTAGCCCACCTCTGAGATGGGAGGGAAGCAGGGTTCAGGTTTTGGCTCTGTTTCAGCTTTTGTGAATTTACAGGAGTGGCCCAGGCATGTAACTCTTCCAGTCCCAGTCCTGGATCTGAGAAGAGAACAGGATGCTGGCATCACAGCTCTGTTCCTGATGGAACTGGGTGTACCTTTACCCTTGTGGTGCTGAACCACTTCGAGCAAGACAAGGACCCACCTTAGAGCATGAAGTGGTCACAAGAGAGATGCAGAAAGTCTGAGTTAGTGTTGCTCAAGGCAGGGGATAGCAGAAGTGCTCAGCATTGGTCACTTGGGTAAGTTCACACTTGTCAGGTCAGACTCCTGCAGGAGATGGAGTTTGACATGCCTTTGGCTGCTGAGATGTCTCTAGCTCAGCTGTAGCTGCAGAGCATGAGAGCATGTCTGGATCCAGAGTGAGAATGCCTTTGAGAGAGTGAGAATTTTAATGAAATTCCATGTTTTTGAAGCCAGTATTTTTCATCAATAAGCAGTGATGTATCAGAAACAGTTTTCATTTTACTCTTCCTTTTAATAGAAAGCTACTAGCAATTGCTGATTGCAAATGGGAGCATATAGGGATAAAGCTTTTCCATTCCTTACTGCTGTAGCCTTGCTGGCTCCTCTTCAGCAGTTGTTGGTTTGGAGTGGGTTCATTACTTAATTTCATCCTTTTTTTCCCCCCCAATAATTACTCCTTGCCAAGAGTATCAAATCTGAGAACTGGAGTGAGCGTGTTGCTAGAAAAAGGAGAGATGCCAGAAAGTGCCTTGGTACAAGGGAATGTGAGAAGGGATTTCACAGAAGACCTGGAGAAGGTTTGGACTGCACTCAACTGGAGGGAAACAGTGCAGAACTGGCAGATGCAGAAAGTTAAGGAAAAAAAATGGTGAAATAAAGTAAATATAAGGGAATAGATCTTGAGATCTATAGGGAATAGATCAGGAGGAGTGTGATGGATAAGCAGGAAAGATGAGCAGAGTAACATGGACAAAAAGGAGTTCTTCTCACTCCTGCAAAGTGCTTTAGACTAAGAGGTGATAACTCACTAAGTGGGACCAGGTGGACTCGTTTGTCTGCTCTCCATGGCTCAGCAGCACTTGTTTCAGCTACCCCAAGGAGTGAGTTTCAGACTCAGCACAGATAGTTTTTTTCTTTTGACAGCCAGTTCAAGGGCCTGCCAACAGGCTTTCCAAAGGACTCAGTGTCTGTGGGAAAATGCTGAGCAACGTCTGACATCGTGGTCAGTTAAGAGCCATCTGACAGGGAGCTGGAAGATTTTTGAGGCTCTAATTTCAGTCCTAGAATGCTCAAAAAGACAGTGCTCTGAGATGTTAATCCTGTGACTGGCATGGCTCTGGTTTTATCTCAGTGTTATGCTGCTGGCTGTGGTGGAGTTAGTCTTGGTCCTTGCTGTTGTAAATGGGAGAGCAAGACCAAGATGTTTCTAAATAAATGGAATTTTTTTTTTTTTAGTGAAGTACAATGTCCAGAGTGAAAATAACAATAAACCAAAGAGGTTTTTTAATACCCTGGACGTCCTAAGAGTCAGCTATGTATTTTCCTGCCAAATGCAGGGAGTCTGGTAGGATGAGCTGCCTCTGCCAGCTGCTGAGTGTTTGAGAATACCAGCTCCAAATCTGAGGTGGCAGGCTGGGCATAGGAGGGGTAGTTTGAAGCTGAATGGCATCATGATGGACTAACCCAGAAGCTGCTCTTCCTAAGAAAAGAGATTTTTCAGGAAGCTGAAAATTCCCCACAAGTTTTCTTGGCCAATGCAGCAGAAACAGAGGAAGTATGGGGACAGTGGAGATGGAGCATGAAGGATGCAGTGCGACAAGCACTGGGTCTTCAGCAAAATCAGCTTCTGGAAATGGGGGAGTGAATCCAGGGCTTGGTCCTTTTGAGGTTTTTTCATCCAGCATTCAGTAGGCCAAAATATATTTTTTTCAATTTTATTTTGTGGCATTTTATTTCCTTTGCTATCTTTTAATTTCACTTTGTTTCTTAATTCCTCATTTCATTTATTTCATGAAATGAAATATTGAGATTTCAATTAAATCACTTCAAGAAATGAAGACTTTTCATGAAGGAATTAAGTGAAAACAATGAAATGAAATTGGAAGAAAGGAAGTGCATCAAAATGAAGCAAAAATAATGAAATAATTTTCATTGAAATCTTGAGATTTTCTTTACTTTCATGAAATGAAGGGGTTTTGTCACAGCGGGGTACCCAGATTGCTCACTCTACACTTTTTGAATCCAGCCATGGTGATGTGGATCTCAGCAGCAGCAATAAACTGCCACTGGGGCTTGGATTAGGGCTCAGAGAGCTGCAGAGCCTGCAGCTCCAGGGACACTGACATTTGAAAAGGCAGTGCAAGGGCATCAGGGCAGGGTGCTACGTTGCTGCCTCAGCACTTTTTAATCTGTACACCTGTGGCAATGAGGCCCTCTGCCACAGTGCCAAGCTGCCGTTAGGGTTAGGCTTAGGCTTAGGCTTAGGCCTAGGTTTAGGCTTAGAGTTAGGGTCAGGGTATGGAGAGTAAAAGAGCCTACAGCTCCAGGAAAGCTGGGGCTGGAAAAGTCCTGCCAAGGCGATCTCTTGGACAGGGCCCCAACATTGCTGCCTCTACACATTTCTAATCTGGACCAGCCATGGGGGATGGGGACCTCAGGCCCAGCAACAAAATGGCATTTGGCTTCCTGTTAGGGTTGAGAGAAGAAAAGAGCGTAGAGCTCCAGTGATACTGGGCCTAGAAAACAGAGGCCAAGAGGATCATGGCAGGGCCACAACATTTTTGCCCTCTAACGTCCCACACTGCCCAACAAACAACGCACAGGGATGCGTGTTCCTGCCAATTCTCCCTCTTTCTGTGGTGCTCCGTTAAGGGAAAACTTTGATGCATCCAGCAAAATAGTCCAAATAAATTACTTCAGTGGTAGGTGCGGACTACATGGTACTTTCCTGATGGTCCCCTACAAGGGACACATGGAGCTGGTGAGGTGAGGAGGAGATTGCCAAAGGGATTCCCAGCTGTTGGCCAGTGCCCAAGCAGTCCTGGGCTGCAGCACCCTTCCATGCTGGGATCAGGAGGGACTAACCATGGGTCATGATTTTTGCCTATGATGGTAACACAGGACTCCCGGGGCCTCTGAGACTCCAGGCATGCCCCACCAACAAATGCCTAGCACAGTGCAGCTCTGGAGCTGCACCTGAAGGGGGCCTCGAAATGGCATTCCTCTCTCCAGCGAGCTGAGGGACAAGCTCCTGCATTCGGAAAAGTCTCTTCTACTTAGAAGTTCAAGCACATTTTTCACATGGGAAAAATCTTGCCGCTGGTGAAATATCCAAGGAGAAAGTTGACGAGTGGGGTGAAGGCTGTCGAGTGCTGGGAAATATTTGCTCTAAAGGGGTGTATGAAATTCCTCTCTAAAACTGAAATGAACCTAGTCTGTGGTAGCTGTTTTGGGTGTGAACAGTTTAATTGGATGATGATGCACAGAGAACTTTTGCACCCAGGGGCTATGTACTAAACTAGTTTTCAAATGCAGACCCAGTTCCCACAAGCACACAATCCCATTTTCTTGCTGCAAGCTCAAAGCCCTGTGCTTAGATCGAGCTTTTTTACCTGGAAAGGTCTACATTTGAACAGGCCTGGACACAGCCAGGGGTCATTGGGGGATAACAGAAAAATTTCCCCTAGCATGAATGTCTAGCTCACTCTAGAATCAAATTATTTGTACTCAAAATTTCTTCTGCCACCAGAGGTGACCAGATTTCTTTTTCTCCTTCTTGTTCCTCTTCTCTTCTTAATTTTATTGTTCCCTGTAATGAACCAAAATTTTTACTGTGCTTATTCTTATTTTCTTTTTCTGATTCCTATTCTTATTTTTTATTTATAGCCTTATCATAGGATGGTTTGGATTGCAATGGACTTTTGAAGGCCATCTAGTCCAACCCCCATGCGATGACAGTAGACATCTTCAACTAGATCAGGTTCCTCCTAGTCTGTCTTAGTCTTATTCTGCTTGCACTCTCTCTTCATCTACTACTGCTGCTATTATAATTACTGTAACTATAATACTACTGGTGTTAGCATCATCATCACATGCTGGACTCAGCCTTCAGATCAAACCCCCATCCCAGAGCCTTCCCAGTTTAAGCGCCAGGTAAGAGCAGAGAGGATGAGCCAGCAGAGGGAGTGGTTCCCACGCACACACCTTGTGCCAGCTGGCTTTGCCCAGGAGTTGGCCCATGGCCGCTGGAGAATGGCACAGGGGACCTGTCGGCTGGTGCTGCAGTCCTGCTCAGGGTCGGGTGAGGCTTCAGAGTCCTGCAGGCAGAAGAGCCAGCACACACAGCCATCTGGGTAACATGATAAGGCACTCGCGGCATCTGAAAAAGAAAGGCTCAGCCATCTAAAAAAAGCCCTGTGGGGGGGATAAGGCATTATTTAACACCTTAAGTGAAAGGGCTCTGACCTGTGCACCAGATTTAGGCTTGAGGAATGTGTACAATGATTTCATTTTAAAAGCAGAGGTGCTAATAATAATCATCAACAAATATCCTTATTTACAGCCTGAGAGTATGATTTGGGGCTACCACACATGGCCCCACTGTGCAAGGCACTGTACTAGTACCCAGATGAGGATAGTTCCTACCTCTTAAGCTGCTCAGTCTAAAAACTGAACAGTAAAACTGGTGGCACATGAGAACCTGACTGCCTGGGCTTTTACTGCCTGTTTCTGGCAGGGTTGAGCTGGAAAAAGATGTTGGAGGCAGCAGAGTGAGAGGGTGCAGCAGAGCAGGGTAGGATGTGCACTGAAAGGATGAAAGCCAGAGCTACAAGAGGGATGCTACAAGAAAGCCAGAGAGGGACTTTTTACAAGGGCATGTAGTGATGGGACAAGGTGTAACAGCTTTAAAGAGGAAAAGTTCAGATTGAACATAAGGAAGAAATCTTGCACTCTGAGGGTGGTGAGATACTGGCACAGGCTGCCCAGAGAATTTGTGGATGCCCTGTTCCTGGAAACCTTCAAGACCAGGTTGGATGGGACATATAAGGTATCACTGCCCAGGGCAGGGGTGTTCAAAGTACATGTGGTTTTTAAGGTTCCTTCTATGAATTCAGATGGGATTTACCAAGCAGCAATTTTTTTGCACACCAAATTGCATTGCAGTTTTAATAGCAAGCCTACCAGAAAGAGTCACCTTAAAAATTCTCCAAGTAACTGGCCAAGCAAGAAAACCTCCGTCTCCTCACATCTTACACCTTTCTCCCTCCTGGAGCTTCCTCTCAGCAGGACTTTTCTTACCTGGGCTGATCAAGGCCCAGACCTGGGACCGGCAGACGGATGTCAGCTGCCATCATGGTCCCTTCTTCTCATTCTGAGCCCAGCTGTCCTGGAGGAAGCTTCACATGCCTGGAGGGTCACTGGCTGTACACCCTGTGTCTGCAGGGGACTGAGGGTGCTCCCAGGGCAGGCAGGCATCAGGGGAGCCATGAACAAGGAGTCAAAGGGTCCACCAAGCAGCTAGAGAAGCCACCACAAGAGTCAGGTCAGGTGTAAGTATGACCTCCAGAAAGGTTGTAGCACTGACACCCTCCAACTTTGAGCTTGACAAAAGCTCCATCGCTGCCTCATCATGTACCATAGGAAAAAAGTTCCCTTTCAGCACTGAACTTTGCTGCAGATCTTCAGCCTCTCACAGGATGGGGTGCCAACACAGACCTGGGTCTCATCTCTGAATTGCTGCTCTGCTTTGTGTCAGACTGGAGGGCACTGGCACAGGACTGAGTTCTGGACTGCAGCAGGGCCATGCAGAGTTACTCTGGAAAATATGCACACTGATATTTTGTTCATCTAAAGCTGAAGTGGTCGGTATGAAAGAAAATAGCTTGTGGTCTTCATACCTTGAGTCAATGGATTCCTGGGCCTTTTATAGCTCAGGAATGCTGGGCACTCGTGTTTGGTTTTACAAGGCTTCGAAGCCACAGCTTAAGGTCTGGATGAATGTTAATCACAGTGGCACGATGACAGCTGCTCGTGTTTTCACCCCTCTCTCAGGTGGGACTGCACTGTGGACATTACGCCCTGTTTTCCCCACTTGCTTTGGTTTGCAGAGGGAGGTTACTACCTTCAGGCTGACTTACCTGACCCAGAGTAGTTGAGAAACACAGCGGGGTGCTCAAGATCAGCCCAGGGAGTGAGATTTGAACTTTTCACATTTCACTGCAGTGTACCTTAAGTCCAGAGCCAGAAAGTATTTAAAGATCAATGTGTGAAATCACAGCTTTCCCCCAAGAACACACCTCAATGCTGTTTGTATGTTTGTCCCTCTCAAACTTTGGGAGGAGAAAACCCTTAAGGTGGTAACAAACCAGTACAGGAGAGATGACACAGCTGCACAGTGCACTGAATCCAAGTGAATCCTGAAAAAGTCTTGTCATTTTAGATGGGACTGTATTTTTGAATGCTTCTAAATGGCAATCTTGCTAATATTTTTAGCTCTTCTGAGCTCTTTCTTTACATGATGCAGGTCTGTTACTCCTTTTTGGAATAATGGACTTTAATGCTTAAACAAACTGACTCTGGAAGTTTGCTTCTTTGCATCTTTATTCCTAACATTAATATGCAAAATATATTTAACCTGCAGACAGTGTTACAGTGACATTCTGTTTTTTTGCCAGAGTATCTGTGGTGAAGACATAACCCTAAAGTGGAATAAGCCCCCTCCTTGTTATACCTGAACACAGCTGGCCATGAGGTTTTTCCCATCCTAATATTGGTTTGGCCTCTGTTATTTTCTTTTCTTCCACAGCCTTGAAAAACAAGATACGTGCCAAATTTTACTGTCAAATCCTGACTTGAAGGAAGTTGAAAAGCCACAATCTCAGCAATCACCAAACTTTTGTTCTTGGCACAAAAAATAGTACCAGCTGACATATCTTGAAGATGGAGTGATCGGATGGGTCAGGCTGACCTGTGCTTGCATAAGGAACATACAGTGATGGGATCTGGGTCAAGCAAACTTCTCCTCAAGATTCTGCAACCCCCCTGGATCTTTGCTGACACACTCCTGCTCAGGACAGGTTGGCTTTTTTCAATGCGTGCAAGGATCTGGGGAGAGAAGGTTGCAACAGGCGAAGAACTCAGAGGAGAGAGAGGCCCTTAGTGGCATTCATGCCTTTCATGCCTGCAGCTCCCTGGGACCTCATTCAGGAATTTTTTAACAGACACTTTCAAGAGCATGTGAGAGCCTGCTGAGCAAACCTCCATAACTCAGAGCCAGATGCTTGGCTCACTTTTGCTCCCTTCCCCCCATTTATTTCAGTTGCATAAACAAACACAGGAACAGTATTTCCACCAGGCTGGAGCATTCCCCTTGCCAGCACTACAGCATGAAATGGGATCTGATCTTTATTCCTTACTGAGCACAGTATATAATTCAAGAACATCTAGATATATAAGGTATTTAGGTACCTCACTCACACTGATCCAACATCTGTCAAATAAAGAAGCCCCAGACCCTCAAGAAAAAAAAATTCAAAAAAATCAGTGAGAATTCTATGCTTAGCAGGAACATAAGGCTGAAAAATATTCGTATCTTCACCAAAGTATCTCATTAAGTTTTCCCTCTCATTTCCTTTCAGTGAAGATGATCTCACTAAAATCATCTCTCTTCTTGATCATCTCTAAAATCATGCTCTTCTTGCTTGGGCAAGCTCCCAGTTTGATCCTCTGCCTTGGAGACCCACTGATTTCATGCCCACACATACACCTACTGGTGTCACCTGCTGTGGGGCCTTTCATTAACACCTGTGAAAAATGGAGAAAATGCAACCTTAAAGGTCCCTGAGGTATCCCCTCTCAGTCTTAGCACATTGTTTGCAAAGCTTAAAGAATTTTTTTAAGTCCTTTCTTCTGGAGGATTGAATGTATTCACACTGGAAAAGTGAGAAAATAAACATGTTTATACATTTATTATCTACAACAGTAAGGCACAAATTTAAACAGCAAAGAATAAGAAATCTTTGGCTCACCAACAATATCAACATTTGCTGGGGGTGACACATAACATCCTTCATTTTCCCCCCTATGTACAAATAACTCTCCAGCTGTAAAACACTGTACACAAACTTCTCTATACAACCAACAACAATAAAAAATGACAGTATTTTACAACTAGTTGCCACTGACATCACCTGGAATGGCTACAGTTTCCCAAAAACACAGAACAGTTCAAAGAGCTGGGAAAGCCAGCACAAATGGAGCTGGGCCGCTCTGCTCAGAGGGGCTGACACATGGCAGTAGTACTCCATGCAAGTTCTGCTAGTGCTTGGGCTGGAGGGAGACACACCACTGCTCCAGACCTTCCCTCCAGGAAAACTAACATCTCTTGATTCAACACAATTGGTGAGAATGAACCTTTTGGTTTATTTGACCTGTTGCCTACAACGAGAGTTGTCCACACACTGTCTCTATAACAGTTTCCTATATGTGACCATGAATCCGGGGCAGCATCAAGTGTAAAGCCAGCTTTGGATAGCAGGAGCTGGAGAGACTGTGGTCTCTCCAAGGAGGAGTGCTGTACCTTAGCTGACTTGAAGAAATAGAGCTGAACCACTACCAAACATAACTGAGAGCTGATCCATGCTGATCCAGCACTGTTTCTCCTGGATGCCTCACTGTCTGCCTGCACACAACTTACTGAAGAGTTTCAGCAAAAGAAATATTACAGCTGGTAACAAAATGCTTAGGGACTTCCAAGCACCTGGGTATCCTTATTTCTTGGATAAAAAGTAATGCAATTAAAAATTAACCAACATTTCACTTGTATTCCCTTGATTTGTCTTTATGCTGCCCCATTCCTACCACAGATGCTTGAGGAAGGGCCACGAAAGTGGGTCAGTGGTGATGTCACACGCGGTCCCGGCTTTTATGCAAACAATTACAACGTTTAAATTAACTTCAGAGAAAAAAAAATTATCTTACAAGGCATATATTAAGCTGCATAACATCTTCCAAGGGTTTTACACCTTTGGTTTCACAATGCAAAGCTGCTAATACTTGAAGCACGTAGTTTGCTTCCTGCATAACCTACCTACCACTACTTTGTTTAACAAGTGCGAAACTCAGAAAAAGGGTGACAACAACATAGGTCTAAATCTAGGTTCACGCAAAAATAAGTGCATAGCTTTAACACAGCAATTTTGTTCTTTTTAAAAAAGAAAGGTATCAGCCAGGCAGTATTGAGCACAAGGCTCTGAGTTCACAAGGACTTTAGTTTTTGGCAAAAGCAGAGTTTAAAATGCCTGGTGTTCTCAACAGTCAAGGGCTCTGATTTGTCACCTACGGGAAGAGGTGACTTTGGGCAAGCCCTGAGTGCATGATTACTTCTAGCATCCATCACTTTTCCACTCTAGGCAGCTTCACATTAGATCCCATTGCTCCTTTTCCCAAAACCGAGCTCTCCTTAAAGTGCACCACAAAGCTCAGGAACAGCAAAGCCGATACAGAAATGCCTCACAGAGGAAAATTTCCCTATCAGCATGTGCAGTGCATGAAGCCATGAGTAACACAGCGAGTGAGCTGTGTGCGCGTCAGCCTCTTATTGAATTCAGGGACAAAGCTGAAAATAAGAAATGTTCCACCCTGGGTAAAATAAGGTGAAAAGAAACCACAGCTCAGCACAGAAAACACACAATGCTCACATACTGCTTTGCAGTTAAACCCTTCCTCGCCTGTTCCAGCACTCCTTAATGTCCAGTCCCACATTAGCTTGAACAGCAGGTTTGTATGCTCAAGGAAGGTAGGACTTGGCTATAAGAATTCAAAGTAAGGAAAAATCTTGTTTTTACCACAAATACACTGATTCTTCCAATATGATGAACCAGTTCCCAGAAAGTGGTGTCTTCTGATCTCACAGGCGAACCCAGCTTAACTCCTCTAAAAAACCCATGCAGCTCCCCTCTGATGGAACTCTATAATGCACAGCCCTTTATGGAGCTGCTGGGATCCTCTCCCAACTCTCCCTCCTGAAACTTTCCTATGGTTACAACAGGGTTCACTTCAGCAGGGTCCCCCCTCCCCCTTCTACATTCATCCACCAGGAGAATTCCAGCCAACAACTGCTCCTATCAAAAAAAGAAGCCTCAGCAAGCTCTGAGGTTGCAAGACATGAATATTTGTACTGTAAATTCGGCTCCAAGAGAAACACTTGTCCAGCCAGGAAAGAGGCACCTGACCTGCCTGCCCAGGAAAGCCACTTCAAACAAATACTTACAAGAACCTGCTGTGTACATCTACAGACCAATTATTCACATAAATTAAGAAGTGAAATTTTTGAGACTTTGAGAAATGCATTGATACTGAAGAAGATGAAAGTTTTTCCTGGATTACTCAGAAACTCTCTCTGGCCTCCAAAGAGACAGGATTTTGCTCCCTGTCCTGGTTGCAGAGACAGGAAAACAGAGCAGCAGCATACAACCAGTCTGCAACTTCACTACTTTCTCTTTATACCAGAAAACAGTTTCCTTTTTCCTCAACACTCCCCTTCTCACACCACTTTCCATTTTCAACAACTCTTTCTGTTCAGAAAATCTCAGATTTCATTTCATCACTTCTCTTCAGTGGTCTTGACTTCTCGCCTGGTGAAAAGTCTCAACATATCAGACTAGCTTCAATCTGGGAATACACTTTGTCTTTTTTCAGACTCTCAGGGTTAGTTTTCAAGGCTGGCATACCGAGAACCATCTTGGGCCTGGCTGTCCACACACAAAACCCCAGAGATGCTGTCCTCTGCTCAGATGAGGACTTCCATCATGTCTGTATCTGGAAACTCAGGCTTGTGGAGCAGGCTGCTCACTCTACCTTTGCTGTCAGGCAGCTTCCCGTGGCTGGAGTTCTCTGCAATGGAAAGAAGGGAAAGGTGGTCTTCAGTCCAAATTTAACAGCAAGTTGATCAAAGCAAATATCAACCCATTCTTTGAAGGTGGGGCATCTATTACCCGTACATCCTACATACTGAAAGCCGCATTTGTTCAGGACACTGAGAACGTGTCATGCTGAATTCCCTGCACAATGACAGGAGTTGTGCTGGTGTGCACAGACCCTGAGGACAGGCACGAAGATGGTATTTAAGAGATACAAACCAAAGAACCTCATTACCTAAAATCATAGAATGGTCTGGGTTGGAAGGGACACTAAAGACCACCTAGTTTTGTGATAGTCAGCCTTTTTAATTATACATAGCATGTTTTTAGAGGGAAAACTTGCTTTTGAGAGGACATGAATGTGTTAGAAACAGGCTTTTTCAAAATTATGTGCATAAAATAAATGTCTCCTTTGCTAGAACTGCAAACCAGCAGATTCAACCTTTCAAAAATCACTAAAATTGTACTTCTTCATTGCTCCCAAAAAAAAGCTCTCCACTTTCTCCTTACTATTCCCCATAGCTGTCCTTTAAAAATTAGGGAGAAAATGGTGCTTTAACTAACCATGGTTTCAGTTGAAAAAAAGAGAAGAGTCTGAGTACGTGAGCAGGTGTGGAGTGTTTCCAAGGTGTGAAACTCTACAATTTTGTATCTGGCAGCATGAATAATTGCAAATTCCACATGCCACAAACGAATGGAGCTTTACAGAAGCTGCTGAGCACAAAGCTCTGCAAAGCCACTCTGGGCAACCTTAGAAAGTTCTCTCTCTACAATTTTAGTTTCCCTGAAGAAAACTCCACTGTACCTTACAAACTGTGGCAGCATCACATACCCACACCTTGCCCCCATTAATACTGATGTGTCTCTGGGGGTTGCTGATAGCCCCGGGGGTGCTGACATTTTGCACTGATGGGGGATCTGGCAGAGCTCACCCAGTTTCTCGCTGGCCACTCGTGTCCCCAGGGGCCGTGGGGCTGGGCTGTGTGATGGGGTGGTACCCAGGCGTCCCCGGCCGGGGAAGGAGGCGGTGGCAGGCCAGAAAAGCTCAGTGGTTTTGTCCGTCTGGGTGCTGCTGTCTTTGCTGCCCGTCTTCACATGAGAGGCTGCTGGCACTGGGACGGGCATGCAAGACAAAGAGGGCAGAGGCGGAGGCAGAGAGGGGCCTGACGGGTGCTCATGGTGCTCTTTTCCTAAAAGCAGCCCTGAAAAACACATAGAGGTCAGTCACATCCTGGCTCAAATGTATGTGCTGTCCCTCATCTCACCCCAGAGCTAGAAGATGCTGTGTATGGCTCCAGACATTTAGTTCAGCTTAGCTTTTCCCCTTGATGCTGCTTTTTCTAGCATCCATATGGTATTTTCCTACAAAACAGCTTTTTGAAAGCAGCTTCCCCTCTCTACCTCCCCTTCTGCACACCCATCCAGTGGCACATACTCCTGACACAGCCTTGTACACCTCCACATTCCCATGCTACACGGCCCCAAACAACGGGCACTCCCATTTATCTGCCACATCACATCATGCTGTCGTATCCAAAGGGATGTTCACCCTCTTGATTAACTTTATTCAGGCTTTATTTCTAGCCCAAATTCATTATTTACACCCATAAAGTTGCAAGCATTATGTGCTCGTATCTGAGAGGTCTTCCCTCAACTATGGCTTTCTATTAAAAATGTAATTAAGATACAATGCAAGGTTAAAGAATGACTGGTTTTTGACTTAAGCACAAGGACTTAAAGTGCTTGTGCTCTGGAAATGAGCTGTCAGGGCAATGTGTGCCAAGGCACTTTTGCTAAGCTCAAGCAGAAGGATTAGGATGAAGCGATGGATGAACCAAAGCTTAAGCAAAAGCTGAACTCACCTATGCTTCCCTTCCAGAGCTTTTCTTCCTTCCTCTCCTCAGCTATCTGGTTGCTGGTGAGTGAGGTCTGGCGCGAATGTGCGCCTGTAGCAGCGGCGATGGAGGGCACGGACCGAGCCGGCCGCAGGCTGGCGCTGTCAGCTTTCCCAGGGTCCTTTCGTGACCGCTGCTGAAGGACCTTTATCATGGCATCCTTCTCAATTATTTTGGCGTGGAGATTCTTTATTCTGCCAAAATATGAATGCTCTGTTTACAGGAATGGAATAAACATTCATATGGGCAGGTCTCCACACCTGGAGGCAGCAGGGAGATCCCCAGGCAGATGCCCTATTGCTCTGTCCTCTCTGGTTTTGGATACTTGGACAAGAGAGCTCCCGGCAGTTCCTCCAAAGATAACCATGAACTTCAAACCAGACAGCATTTCTAGCTATTAAGCCAAAACTTTGCCACAAGGTTAACTGAACCCATCTATGCTATGGTTTTACTAACCCAGCAGGAGCAGTGCGCAGTATCCTGACCAGGATGCACGTTGCTACCTTTACAATACAGACACATAGGCAAATTTCACTCCTGTAATACATTGGGGCCAAATCTGGAAACTATGCTTTGGCAGACTGAGTTAACCCCAGGATTCAGGTCTGTTGTCAACTGGAGTAAAGACCTGCTGAAGTGAATTCCTTTTGGATTCTCTAAGAGGTGGTCTGGGCTCTTCCTTCTCCCTCACTGCTGCAAAAACAATCAACACATGGTGTTCAGAGCTGAGCAGAGCTCACTATTTCTCTCATACAGACCCTGAAGATTCTCAAATCACTAAAAAAAATGGGATTATCTGAACTCTTCTCTAGGAATGATTACCACCAAGTCATACAGAACGACTACAAAACTATATTTTTCAAAAATTTGTATCCTTTGACAGTCAAATGACTAGTCTGACTGTGCTGTACAAGATATAATACAATGCAGGTGCATTTTGTGAAGCAGTGAAAGCATTAGTTTTCACCATTACACATTTAATTAGCAATGTAAACACAAGATGCTAATCTATATTTATGAAGGCAGTGGCAAAACTCCACTACTTCCTTGAAAGCAGGATTAGCTTGCATCTGTGAATGAAAAACAAAACCCAAACCCAGTAAAAACCATCACTGGTATTTTCCACAAGCAACAAATACATCTTTTTTATAAAAGCATCTGCAAATTTGTGTCCTTGCATGCCAGACTACTTTTAATAGTGGAACAGCCTCTGCTTTGTAAAAATGTTGGGTTTGCCACAGAAGGCTTAACAGGAAGGTAGGGAGGAAGCTATCTAATGACAGCAACTCTTTAATCCCTGTTTGAATGCTGAAGAGCAAAACTAAGCCAAAGTGATGCCAAGCCCATCCTTTCCAAGCATGTAGGAAAGAACGGAAGGGCATCCTGGTTTATCTGAACTCATCCCCAACACCACAACAAGCAGGAATGGCACAGCATGTCCCTTACGTGTACTCCATGTCCTGGCAGCGGCGGTTGGCTTGCACGATCTCCTCCTCCTCCTGCCAGCCCCGCACCTCCAGTGCTGCCTCACCATAGCTGCCATTGTGTGAGTGGCTTGGGGCCGAGGCATCCCTGGCAAAGAGGTTCACCACAGTGAGTCAGGCTCCTGAGACTGTGAGGGTGGCTTTTGGAAGTGAGATTGAAACTTGCAAAGAAAACCCCAAACCCATGTTCAAAGAGCAAGCCAGCAATGGTTGTCCGTCAAGTGGATGGCTACCTGGCATCAAGGCATCCTGTTGCAGGCTACTCTTGGCTTGGGCTGGGTTGTTAATGCCATTAATTTAACTGGGTTAAAGGAACAGAGAGCACGCTGGATCATGGGTGACTCACACAGGGCTAACAGCCACCCAGAAGGATAGGATCAGACATCAGAGGGACTCACTCACCAGATCCCAAGGTAACAAGACTATATCATGAACCAGTAATGAAGCTCTACACTTTGGAACTTGAAAAACAGCACAGTAATGGCTGCCTAGGCTAGAGTGCGAAAGTAAAGTCCATCCTGTCACACATCAAAACGTATTTCAAAGGGAAAACTCATTTTAGGATGTTTTCTGGGGATTTGGCTCCTAAGAAACTGGGGTGAGAAGTTAACTATCCCATCCTCCTGATCACTGGAATGTCTCACTGTCTTTTGTGGTTTTAGCCACCATGCTTTAACACAGACAAGCTGGAGACAGATAGTCCAGACACAGGTAATGTGAATGGGAAAGGGTTTACACTAGGGCATGTCAGGAATGGCTGAGGGGAGGAAGCTAGTTCAGACCAGGGAAAATACAACAGGGAATATCTGTCTTCCAATATTTACAAGACTGTTTAAACATCAACAGTGGTCAATTGTTCATCCTGTATGCCTGGGAAGGACAAGAATCAACGGAGGTAATTTGCAGTGGAGAAGTTTAGCTATCAGGAAAAACATTTTAGTTTGAAGATTAATGAAGTGGTGAAAAAGGGTTATTTAGGCAACAAAATTTCCCTTATTACAGGTTTTTAAAACTAGGTTACACAGCCTTGTTGCAGGCTGGGATGGGTGCATGTCCCTGCTCACACCACCAGGGGACTGGGAGGAGCTGCCTTACCTGTGCTGTGTAATTTGGCGCCTTGAGACTGCCAGAGGCCATTGCTTCAATCTGATGCCTAGATTTGATAAACTTTTGGACCTGGTCAGAAGGATAAATCCTGTCTCAACCAACTATTGTATTTCACTGGCATGACACCCTGGAGAAGTGCATTAACCCTGGCAGTGTGACTCAGCAGGACAAGGCAAGCAACATGCAGCCTTAAGAAAACACCCATTCTGTATTATTTTGCCATGCTTTCCATGGTGAACAGAGCTGCCTGCTTGCAGCAAGGTCATCTTACCTCTCCGTGGCTGCCGTGGCTGCAGCATTCATGGCAAAGTGCCGGATCGTGCTCTCCTCCAGATACTTCTGCTCCCACTTGGTCATGTCAGCTTCCAAGGCCAGGATCCTCTCCTCCTTCTCCCGCACCAGCTCCATGAGAGCTGGGGCATCATGCTCCGGAAGGCTGCTTGCCTGGTAGCTGCCCTGCCTCTGCCAGTAGAAACAGTGACAGATATTCATGCTCTGCCCAGCATGGCACACTGACCCTTTTTTCCTCAGTTTTCTGGCACATACAAAGATACATGTCTTTTGAAAGGGCAGGTGGAAATTCCAGGCTAAAACCCTTAGCTTGCAGGAGAACAGGCGAGTTGACCATATGTGCAACCCTAGCACATGCTTTCCCAGACCATGCTGACAGAAGCAGGGATCTGGCTGCTACCCTGGATGTGCAGAGATTTCCCAAGATATCCCAAGCCAAGGGAAAAAGTAGGAAAAAAAAGTTGGTAGGAAAAGAGGCAACGAAGCTTTAAAAGATATTATTCCTGGGACTTCATGCCCATGGGTGGACAGTGCTAAGTATGGACAGGCAGTTAATACCAGAGGGCATATTAAAGCTGAAAAAAAAGCACCTTGTGACCTAGTTACATGTACCCTGTTCAATGCAGCAGCTGGGAAAATATCCCAGCCATGCATTTAAGTTTGTCCCTTCTGGCACATTAGTTCTCTTGTGCCCTCAGGGGATGCCTTCTGTGGTGTAACAGCTAACTTGCTAACTAGAGGGGTAAAGGATTCCCATGCACCTGTGGGGTGGCTCCCATGGGATTCTGACAAGCAGCAATTGGTGCATAGCTCTTTCCATCTATGCTGCAAGAAAAGTGCTTGTCCAGGCAGGATTTATTCCACTCAGCTACAGCACTTAATTAAGTCACCTAAGCAGCATAGGTAGCTACCCTGAGCTCCTCTCACTGCTGATAGAGAGCAGAGGTGGAGGGAGATCCACTCCTTGGCTCAGCAGAGGGATGAGTGCACACTGAGAGGAGAGGCATGAAGCTTTGGGAGAACTCAGTAGAAATAAATTAATTTTTAAATAAAAAATGCAAGAGATTTGTTATACTCCATGGTGAACAGTATCATGCTGAAGAGGAAACCATGTCTCAGGAGCACTGGCTTCTCATTCATGCTGCACCTTGAAGTTCCACTGGCAAAGCCATACCATTGAAACTAGAGATACCAGGGAAGGGCTGCAGCCTTTGCCTCTGGTGCAGTAACAACATGTTTGGAAGATGCTTTCTGGAAATGCAGTATGGAACGGCCCTTGGGAACAATGTCTGTGACTGCTCCTGCAAAAATATTGTCAAACCTCTGTCAGGAAGGTAGTAATTTGGAAGTGTGGTCCTGATCTACAAATGGTATCTTGAGACATCACTTGTAATCTGCATCAAAACATCTGCCAGCCCTGCACACTGAGCCTGCAGTGCTGACTGAAAGAGTTTGTTTATTGGTCCCAATTTGTGCATCAGCGATAAGGAAGATTTGCCATCTGGACTCAGCTACCAGCAAGCCAGGGACAGAAGAGATTCTGGCTCACTGTCCTTGTGTGCTGGGTCCCTTCTGCTCACTCTGGTAAAAATAAGAAAAGAAAATCTCCTTTTTTTTCTCTGCAATGAGAAAATGTTTCAGTAGCTGTAACTTTGATTACTCAGAGAAAACAGCTCTGAAGTGAAAAGGTGGGGTATTCTGATGCCATGTGATTCTCTGCAGCATTGTTGCTCATAAACAAACAGTATATATAACAACAGTAAAAATACTCCAAAGTTTTCTCTCAAAGCTGACAGGTGAGGCAAGAAGTTAAGAGTATCTTTCCTCTTAAAACTCACTAGATGGAAGGGTGCAGGCATTTGAAAACTATGTCAACCCAAAAGCCAATTGCAAATTATGGTACCAAAAAAAATTTAAAATTAAACAATCTGTAAGTTACAAAGGAATTTTCTGCCGAAATGAACAGACATAGCCTGAACTCCCACGACAAGGATTTTCAGCAACAGTACATCCCTGTTACTTAATAAATCAATTTGTCTCTGTATCCCAGCCTTAGTTCTAGTTTTACCTTCATTTGATGTTTAATTGGATTTTTCTCAGATGTTCTTTTCTCAAACAGCATTAGCATGTCATATTCTATGTAATTCTTTGTTAAACTGGAAGACAGCTGGCCAAGGGAGAACTGAGAAGACTTGAACACCAAGCCCATGGTGGACTGGGCAAGAAAGACTTAAAACATTTCTATGGCAACAAGAAAGAGTAGAAATGAATGAGAAGGGTCTGCAGGGAGCAGCAGCAGAGTGATACCTTGGGAAGAGTGCTGGGGGACCTGCCCTGCCCTGGGGCTGCCAGAAGGAAGGGCATGCTCTCAGGTCTGGCCGCTTCATGACTCCGCAAACCCCTGACACTGACCCTGACCGTAGAGCTATTTCCCAACGGCATCCTGCCAGCAGGATCAGCCCCTCTGCTTTCTGGCAGCACAAGCTCTGTAACAGCTGCTTTGGTGTCCACTAATGGCTTATAAATAAGGAAAGGTTATAGTAGCAGATGCGTGCGATGACAGATACGAGTGAGACCTGCAAGAGTTCCAAGAGCATCATGCTTTGCTTATGTTGCTGGTTTTCCCCCAAGGCGTAGTTTGATACATTTAGCATATCTGGTCACTCTCTTCCAGAGCCAATGCTCATGTATTTGGCATTTGGTGTGGGCTGCAGCCTGGAAATTCTCCCTGCAACCTCCTCTATTTTTTTTTCCTTTTCAAGATGACTGGACTTTGTGACTTCAGTGAAAGTGTTATAACAAAGGAGTAACTGTGCATAAAATACAAGCATAGCAATGTCTCAAAGGACACAGGGCAGGCAAAAAACAAGGGGACACACACAGAAATTCAAATCTATACTCCTAGCCCATTCTGGACTGGACTGATATATAAATAATTTATTGTCTGAATATGATATCACTTGGCTCCAAATCTGTCACAAGTCAAAGTTTCTATGAACCACATACATCAAGCTTTGCACAGAACAAATATGGGCCTAGGTCTTGCTCCTACCAGACCCCACATCATCCCACTTGGCCTTTTCAGTGAAACATCGGCTAAAATTTTTGGGGTGAATCTCACATGTACCGCACCTTTTCTCTCCTCCTTCTGTGTGGAGCTGTTTTTTGCACAATCTGTCATTGCTAGAGAGAGAAACCTGGAAGGACATTTCCCCCTGCCTGCCCTTGGGCAGGGGAGTCAGGACATCTCAGCCCAGCAACAGGCAGGGCTCAAATGTATCCAGAGCCCCATAGCAGAACGGCCCCATCCTCTGCTGAAGATCAGGGATAAGAATTATAGAGTGGTTTGGGTTGGAAGGGACCTTCGAAGATCATCTAAATCCAGCCCTCCTGTCATGGGCAGGGAAAACTTCAGAAGCTCAAAGCCCCATCCAACATGATCTTGAACACTTCCAGTGATCCATAACCACATCCAAAAGAATGGTTTAGGAGGAAGCCCAACAACCCGAATCCAAACCAAAGGCAAGGTGTTACCTGGTAGGGCTGCAAGTGATCATCTCTGTTCAAGTGACACCAAAGGCCCCGAGCTGGGGTCCTGCCCATATCACTCTGTCCTCACCTGCTGCATCCTCAGTGAGTCCAGCTCTCGCTCCAGGTGTGTGCGCAGCCGCCGCTCCATCTGCTCCCTCTTCTCACAGGCCGCCTGCAGCTGTGTCAGCGCCTGCTGCAGCTTTTCCACCTTCTCCACATAGGCCTGCTTCCTGCGCAGCTGTGGGGCACAGGGGTCAGCAGTCTGGAGGGCACTGTACCCCACCCTGGGCCACTGGGATCCCTGTGCACTCACAGGCACATACTAGGTCTGAGCATGGCTTTGGTCATTTGCTTCCAAGAGTTTCCCTAGGGAAAGGATAGTGTCTCTTTGATGGGCAGGGAATGTGCACAGCAGGCATTGCTGGGGCGCAGCTACCCTTTCTGGAAGGAATGCTGCCCCAGACCTTCCACTCACTGGGGATCTGCTAACCATGAACTTCCCAGGCCATTTCTAAGCAAGAGCTGTCATGCTGGTGGATACTCTTTGGGCAAACACACAGGATGGACCCAGTTAAGAGGCACTCCCGTGGGTTTTATTGACTGCTGACACTGGGCACACTGCCTGCACCCAGAGAGGTTCTTTCCTCACTCCTGCATATTTGCTCAACACAGGTGGAACAAGTGAAGTGCCAGCAGCCAGAAGCACTCCACCTATTCATTGTGCTCACAGGCTTGTCCATGCTGATCTGTAGATGGGATGTCCTGGCAGCTAAAGCCAGGCCCTCTTTACATCTATAATGCAGTTACTGAAGGGCTAAACGTGACACAAGGATTTTGCAATGCAGGGTTTTACAGTCAGAGATTGCTCAAGCAGCAAACCCCAAAAGGGGTACGAATTCCTCTTCTGTCACCCTAAATCCACCCGTGTCACAGATGAAGTGAAATACAGGCTTCCTCACAGCAAAAGCATAGCTTGGCCTAAACAAACCTCCCTAAAGCCCAGCACCAACAACTGGCAGAGTGAACTCCTTAGCCCTGCTGCAATCTAGGCTAATGCTTACAACTCCCTGGGCTTTCCCTGAAAACTAATGAGATTACAATCCCCACTCTGGCAGCAGCAGCATGAAGACTGCATTCCTCAGGAGCTCACAACTTGGCAAGACCCACACAGCAGAGGCTTCTTGCTGAAAGTGCTATTTTGGCTGTAGGAAGGTGTTTGTGTCACCTCCAGCCACATCAGCATGGATAGAGAGTTAGGGAGCTCCCCCAGGGTCTGTCTTTGGGAGCAGACATCATCTGCTCTCCCATGTCCTGCCAAATGCTGCAGGGTCCATGTGTATCACAGCAGCCACAACTCGGCTTTGGAGCAGCCCTCTAGGCCCCAGGGTTCACGCTCACACACCTCTGCCCTTGTGGGTGAGGCAATGCTCATGTGCCCACTGCCTTCAAAAACAATTTTGCAGGAGATATGCAACAAGACAGTTCTCACATTCCTAAGTCTATCAGGAGGTTCTCAAGCCAATTCTGACTCTTTTATTCTGCATATAGATTCATTTAAAAAAATCACCAATGCATTTAAAACACAAAGTATAAAACACTGTAATTCAAATTAATTTGGGTTGCCAGTGAAGCATGGATCCATAAGGGAGGGATGGCTACAATCAGAGACATGTGACACTAAGCTCCAACACCTCACAGACTCCAAAAAACCCCAAAACTGGATGGCAACTGGAGAAGTACCAATCCATCCTCCTGCTGCATGGTAGGATTAACTGTACATAAAACCTGGCACATATCTGTATAAGCTGTTTACAAACTCACCCAGGGGTAAGAATTACAAGACCTATCCCTGCAAACTAACTACTTCACAGCTTATCTTCCTTTACTGCCAGAAAACTTTTACCCTAATGCCTAATCTGGCTTTCTCTTATGCAACTTAAGCAAATTACTTCTTGTTCTGTTTCCAAATGGTGATCTACTAGAGCAAGAAGCATTTAATTAAACAATTCACTTCTTCACTAGATCAGCAAATTTGCCTGAACGCTGCCCTTGTCCTGGGGATTAGGAAAATAAAGATGAAGAAGAGCTAAGGCTAAAAGGAGATCATCCAAGCAAATAAATTTGAGTAAAGATGAGTGGGTCTTGGAAAAATATCCATGCTAGAGATGTAACTCCAGTTAGAACAATTGAATTCTATAGATATGAGATTTGAATGAAAGACTGTAAGAGATGGAGAATCCACTATCACTCTAAGTAGATTGTTTCAGTGTTAATTACTTTTAACTCTTTATTTTCAGCCTGATTTTCTCAGCTTCAGCCTCCAAACACTGCATCTCATTATTTCCTCTTATGACTGAATAGCAATGTTTAATCTCTCTACAGCAATCCCTTCTTCATCCATCCCTGGATGGATGAAGGGAGAGCAGTGGATATTGTCTACTTTGACTTCAGCAAGGCTCACAGTACTGTCTCTCACAATATCCTCATGGGTAAACTCAGGAACCATGGATGAATGGACAGTGAGGAGGATTGAGAATTGGCTGAACAGCAGATCCCAGGCAGCCCAGGGTCAGGTTGGAGGCTTGTCACTCGTGGTGTCCCCCAAGGTTCAGTATTGGGCCCAGCTTTGTAAACCTATGAATCAATGACTTGAGTGAGGTCCCCTCAGCAAGTTGCCTGCAGACAAAGCTGGGAGGAGCTGCCAATACCCCAGAGGGCTGTGCAGCCCTCCAGAAGGACCTCGACAGGCTGGAGAGATGGGCAGAGAGGAACCTTTTGAAATTCAACAGGGGCAAATGCAGAACNAAGCAAGAGCTGTCATGCTGGTGGATACTCTTTGGGCAAACACACAGGATGGACCCAGTTAAGAGGCACTCCCGTGGGTTTTATTGACTGCTGACACTGGGCACACTGCCTGCACCCAGAGAGGTTCTTTCCTCACTCCTGCATATTTGCTCAACACAGGTGGAACAAGTGAAGTGCCAGCAGCCAGAAGCACTCCACCTATTCATTGTGCTCACAGGCTTGTCCATGCTGATCTGTAGATGGGATGTCCTGGCAGCTAAAGCCAGGCCCTCTTTACATCTATAATGCAGTTACTGAAGGGCTAAACGTGACACAAGGATTTTGCAATGCAGGGTTTTACAGTCAGAGATTGCTCAAGCAGCAAACCCCAAAAGGGGTACGAATTCCTCTTCTGTCACCCTAAATCCACCCGTGTCACAGATGAAGTGAAATACAGGCTTCCTCACAGCAAAAGCATAGCTTGGCCTAAACAAACCTCCCTAAAGCCCAGCACCAACAACTGGCAGAGTGAACTCCTTAGCCCTGCTGCAATCTAGGCTAATGCTTACAACTCCCTGGGCTTTCCCTGAAAACTAATGAGATTACAATCCCCACTCTGGCAGCAGCAGCATGAAGACTGCATTCCTCAGGAGCTCACAACTTGGCAAGACCCACACAGCAGAGGCTTCTTGCTGAAAGTGCTATTTTGGCTGTAGGAAGGTGTTTGTGTCACCTCCAGCCACATCAGCATGGATAGAGAGTTAGGGAGCTCCCCCAGGGTCTGTCTTTGGGAGCAGACATCATCTGCTCTCCCATGTCCTGCCAAATGCTGCAGGGTCCATGTGTATCACAGCAGCCACAACTCGGCTTTGGAGCAGCCCTCTAGGCCCCAGGGTTCACGCTCACACACCTCTGCCCTTGTGGGTGAGGCAATGCTCATGTGCCCACTGCCTTCAAAAACAATTTTGCAGGAGATATGCAACAAGACAGTTCTCACATTCCTAAGTCTATCAGGAGGTTCTCAAGCCAATTCTGACTCTTTTATTCTGCATATAGATTCATTTAAAAAAATCACCAATGCATTTAAAACACAAAGTATAAAACACTGTAATTCAAATTAATTTGGGTTGCCAGTGAAGCATGGATCCATAAGGGAGGGATGGCTACAATCAGAGACATGTGACACTAAGCTCCAACACCTCACAGACTCCAAAAAACCCCAAAACTGGATGGCAACTGGAGAAGTACCAATCCATCCTCCTGCTGCATGGTAGGATTAACTGTACATAAAACCTGGCACATATCTGTATAAGCTGTTTACAAACTCACCCAGGGGTAAGAATTACAAGACCTATCCCTGCAAACTAACTACTTCACAGCTTATCTTCCTTTACTGCCAGAAAACTTTTACCCTAATGCCTAATCTGGCTTTCTCTTATGCAACTTAAGCAAATTACTTCTTGTTCTGTTTCCAAATGGTGATCTACTAGAGCAAGAAGCATTTAATTAAACAATTCACTTCTTCACTAGATCAGCAAATTTGCCTGAACGCTGCCCTTGTCCTGGGGATTAGGAAAATAAAGATGAAGAAGAGCTAAGGCTAAAAGGAGATCATCCAAGCAAATAAATTTGAGTAAAGATGAGTGGGTCTTGGAAAAATATCCATGCTAGAGATGTAACTCCAGTTAGAACAATTGAATTCTATAGATATGAGATTTGAATGAAAGACTGTAAGAGATGGAGAATCCACTATCACTCTAAGTAGATTGTTTCAGTGTTAATTACTTTTAACTCTTTATTTTCAGCCTGATTTTCTCAGCTTCAGCCTCCAAACACTGCATCTCATTATTTCCTCTTATGACTGAATAGCAATGTTTAATCTCTCTACAGCAATCCCTTCTTCATCCATCCCTGGATGGATGAAGGGAGAGCAGTGGATATTGTCTACTTTGACTTCAGCAAGGCTCACAGTACTGTCTCTCACAATATCCTCATGGGTAAACTCAGGAACCATGGATGAATGGACAGTGAGGAGGATTGAGAATTGGCTGAACAGCAGATCCCAGGCAGCCCAGGGTCAGGTTGGAGGCTTGTCACTCGTGGTGTCCCCCAAGGTTCAGTATTGGGCCCAGCTTTGTAAACCTATGAATCAATGACTTGAGTGAGGTCCCCTCAGCAAGTTGCCTGCAGACAAAGCTGGGAGGAGCTGCCAATACCCCAGAGGGCTGTGCAGCCCTCCAGAAGGACCTCGACAGGCTGGAGAGATGGGCAGAGAGGAACCTTTTGAAATTCAACAGGGGCAAATGCAGAACCCTGCACCTGGGGAGAAACAACCCCATACTGCAGTACAGAATGGGGGCTGACCTGCTGGAAACCAGCTCTGCAGAGAAGGACATGGGGCTTCTTTATTATGTCAGTGACCGAGCACTGGAACAGATTGACCAGAGAGGTTGTGGAGCCTCCCTCACCGCAGAGAATCGAGAACCATCTGGACACAATCCTATGCCATGTTCTCTAGGATGACCCTGCTTGAGCAGAGGTTGGACTAGAAGACCCACTCTTGTCCCTTCTAATCTCAACCATTCAGTGATTCATGTTCATGTACACAGACCGAAGCTCAGACAACTTTTCACTTTATTTCTTCCCAGCAAAGAACAGCTTCTGAACCCCAAATAAATTGTACAGCTGCTTTTCTGCTTTCTCCAATTATTCTGTTTTCTATTCAAAGCATGGAACAGACACGATTCCAGCAGCAGTCTGCTAAATGACATGTGGTGATAATACCACCTACACATTTTGAATCAAATCCTTCTACTAGCAAGCATTCAGGATAATGCAGATTTATATAGAACACTATCTTATGTTAATTCAACTTAGTAGCTGCTGCTTATTTCTCAAGGCTTGATTTAAAATGCTGTTAATTACATGCTGGTAGTAGAAGAAATCTGGGCAGATTTACAAAGCAGTGTATGAGCTAGAGCTCTGTTAACAATAATAACAGTCATTTTGATTTGACTGAATTTCTGTTTTCCTCAATATATTCTGAATTACAGTAAAAATCCCTGGTTTAAAATGAATATGTAACACTGCAGCTTATCTTCTGCATGTGTCTAATTAAGACCCAAAAACACTGGAGACCGTTGAAAGGGTGCTCTGATTCAGCAATGAAACAGGACAAAAGGGAATGCTGGAGTTTGGGCATGTGCTGGCAGTCTCAGATTAACTGCACTTCTCCCAAACTGACTGACACTGCCTAGAACAGCAGCTGGGCTAAAATTCATTTGAACTGCCCCTAGAATGAAAAAAGAAGTTAAGGTACCTTAGAAGGTACCAGGTCAACATGGGTTTATCAGGCTGAGGACTCTGATATACTCTGGCAAATACCAAGGCATCACTTTCATATATGTCACCTCTGAGATCTACAATGCCCAAGGCACCTCTGTAACAGCTACAGGGCCCCACGAAGGAATTTACCACCTCCATAACTCCTGCCATGCCCTGGGCAGGTTAGGAGCTCCCTGGAGGGGAACATCTATCCTCTCCTCAGTTCTACCAGTCCACAGTCCAGGATCCAGCAGAGGCACATTTCTGCTGAATGACTAGACTAAAACCTGACTACTGCCAAGCTCTTGGAGCCCTAAGCCTGCAAACATATTTACTACAACACAGCAGGCACAAGGTAGGTTCTTGAACCACCTGCCTGGAGATCACTGTATATATGCTTCTGCCTTCACTAGTCTCTACTCAGCAAGTCAGTATTACCTGCCAGTACCACACCGACAGTCTGTGGACCAGACACAAGCTAAACACTATTTTTTCCCATCCCCTGCATGATGCCATTAGTGTAGAAGCAGGCATGGCACCTAAACCATTCCTTTATTCAGCCCTTTGTAATGAAATGCAAATAGAAAACCTCAGGTTGCCTTTCAGCCAAAGCGTGTCAAGTGAATTATGTTCAGATTAAAGATATGCTGGCTCCTGCAGCTACCCCAAAGGGACTGCCCCAAATATATGCAGATGATGAACAGGCTTTAGTCTAACTAACAAAGGAGCAGTTAAACTTAATGTGATCCTCTTCTTGCTGCTGAGTGAATCCATTCAAAGAAATGGAGTTTTTAAAATGTTTCTAAACAGAGAGTCAGAATGGGCCATTGGTCAGGTACAAACCAGCAATGCCTTCAGCACTCACATATAGTACTTTAAATCTTCCAGACTCTAAGTAACCATTGGTTAGGCTAACAGGGAGTCTGTCATTGCCATTTTATTGTCAATAAAAAATACTCAAAAAATCACAGAGGTCAATTCTCCCTTCATCTTTCCAAGACAATTAATGGCAGTTAATTGCAAGTGCTTGGGAAAGGCTTTCTCTGCTCCCCACAAGACCCCTTCCAACCCCCACTCCCCTGGCCACCCCTGGGGAGGGCACAGGTAGAAAATGAGGCTCTGAAGGGGAACAGAGTTGCCCAAGATGCTAATAGTCTGTGCCAGAGCCTGAACCTCTACCTTGTCTGCTATGGCAGAGGGTCATCAATGGCCTTCCTGTCACCAATGACCTGGCCACTTAGGTAGTAAAGATCATGATCCTTTTACTTCCCATAAACCATTCTCCTTCTGTTGGTCCCAGGGACAGAGATTTTAGGGGTCTAAAAGGTCTAAAAGGTCAAAAAGGCCTGTTCTGACAGTTTTGCCCAATCTGCTAGAATGCATACACTTTCAAATAGTTACTAGATCCACACCTCCCGATTTGAAGGTCCTTCAGGAATACAATTGAGACTTTCTTCACCAGTAATGGAGAACTGATAATGTCACTCTTAGTTATAGTTAAAACTGAGCATTATTTCCACTTCGAATTTGTCTAGTTTCAGCTTCCAACTACTAGGTATTGTTCTGTCCATTTAAAGAGCCCCCTATGCCTGGGATTTCTCTTCCTATCTGAATACCTATTTTCAATATCAGGCTTATATGATTACTCCTTAAAGACCTCTTGGTAGTTTCACACTTCTTGGGTCTCACAGTATGACTGGTTCTCTTCGGGTCCCAAATAAAACCTCTAGCTCTAAATCCTGGTCAGTCAGTCTGCTTCCAGGCAGATCAGCCAGATATTTTAAGATGTGAAGTCACCAAGTCCTGCACTGCTGTGTTGCTGTGTGCATCTCAAAAGCTTCCTGATATTCTTTGGTAAGAAATGGGATGCACTAGCACCACACAACTCTAACACAGTCCAAGGCCAGAGAGTAGTCAGTTTTTTATTCAATTTTTCTGTTAAATCCTACCATAACTTCAGCCACCAGCTAGTTGAATTTGATCTTGTTCTGGTTATATGTTGAAGGCTTTGCACTAGACACATCTATGGTCTCCTTTGCTTGCTTGTTTGGCTCAGTATTGTGTAACTACACATTTTTCACATTTTCTCTATAAAAGGGCAAGTGCAAGGGAAACAGGAAGACCTAGTACCCTGTGAGTAGAAGAGAATCAGGACTTGGATGGAGAAAGGTCTAACCATGAGCCATGTCTATCCTCAGAGCACAGAAATATTGTTCATGCCTCACCTCCTCTTCCAGCTTGATAACCTTGGCTTGTGCATTGTTTAGGGCCTGGTCAAGGATTTCAATGTGCCTCCGCTGCTCCTCATTAGCTGAACGCACAGCTGCCAGCTCCACCTCCAACTTTTCTTTCTCCTTCAAGTTCTCTTTGTCTGAAAGAAAGACAAGAACAAGAGCCGCTCCATGAGGACAGCTCACAGGCCCCAGGCCACACACCAGAGATAAGGTGTCACCTCCCTAGAGAAGCAAAAATCATGAAAAGCAGCAGTTGGGCCTTTACAACACAGTGCTGAGACACAGCAGGCAGGGAGCTTCTAGTGCCAGGGCTCAGCCCTCAGTGCCCAGCCTTACACTAGCAGCAGAGATGAGTGCCAGCTTGGGCTGCATCTGCACCAGCAGAGCTTGTGGCCCCCAGCACTCCCTCACAGCTTTCCATCCTGCTGAACTGCTAGCACATCCCCCAGCAAAATTTTGGCTTGCACCAACTACCCCTTTTTACACAACGCCCTACATCAAGAGCTGTTTATAGCTGCCAGCTTCAATGCTGCTGCCTTCCGTAATGGGCAAGAAACCTCAGCCCCATGGATGGGGGCTGTGCTGTGCCTCATGCTTTTAATTTGCAAGGATGGAGAGCATGACATACAGAAAATTTGAAGAAGCCAAATAGTAAGCACAAATCTGTGCTGGACAGCCTGGAAATGGAAAGAGAGGAAAACAGTAATGAAGAATATGCTAGGAGGCCTCTGTACACACTTCCTCTGACCATGCAGAGAAAAGAGAGGCTCTGTGGGAGCCATTTCAGGCCTATGGGGGCCCTGGATCACCTTCTGGACCTGCAGGACTTAAGGATCCAGTGACCAGTGCTCCCCCTCCTGTTAAGCATCACAAGTGAGACTAAAGCATGTACATAACCTCTGTGCTGAAAAATCATCCCTTTTTTGGGTAAGATGTAAAACAACATTAAAAAAATAAACGACTGGCTAAATTCAGTCAGCTCTGCTCACATCTTTGTCTTCAGCAACAAATTGCAGGCTCGCCACTGACTTTGCTGGCAAGCTGCCTGGGGAAATGCTTGGCTCCATCTGCTTCTGCCCTTACAATGCAGAGAAGCCATTTCTGGACACATGAGTGTCGCAGGCCAATCACTGGATCCCTGCTATCAGAACACAAACAGTTAATGACTGGAGTGAGCAGGGGATCAAGGTTTCTTTCAGTGACATCTGAAATTTCAAAATCTGGTCTTCATTCTGAATGACAACAAAAACAGATACTTGGAAAACCTCCAGGAAGGAAAATTTCCTCCAAAAATTTATTTGGCATCAATTAAATGCTGTTTTGATTTTTGATTTTTAAAACATAGCATTACATAATTTATTATTTTCTAACTGAATTGCTTCAAAACCACTGAAACATGGGAAACCTGCCTGTGGGAGACAGCCATGACAGGGCCAGGGCCAGGATGCCCTAGGAGGACACGGCAGGGTAACTTAGAGTGAGGGCCTGGCCCCATTTCCCATGTTTCACTGCTCCCCCATGCAGATGACCAACTGCCAACCGTCAACTGCCCCCTGTTCTAGAGAATTCTCTGTTCTCTGCTTCCCCATTGGTTATTGTGTAGCTCCACTCCCCTAGTCCTCTCCCATTGGCTCTTCCCCATTTATGTCACCCCGGTTCCCCACCTGCCTCCCTTCCTCATTGGTTACCCTGCACCCTCACCCCTCCCAGCTTCCCCCAGTTATAACCCCTGTACCCTACCCTGTTCTGGGTTCCTTGTCTGGCATTTCCTTCAGTGTGGATGTGTCCCTGTGTGTTCCTGCCCCTTCCTCTTCCCTGCCTGGACATTCAGATCTACCCTCAATAAATCCCACTGGATTCACCCTACAAGGAGTCCTCTCGCTCTCTCTGGTGTGGCACCCATTACACCATCTGGGCTCGGGCGTCTGGTGGGCCTGAGGAACTGTCGTGTGGCTCCAAGCGGAGACGCTTCGGGTGCTACGGGCACCCTGACGGCACCTGCCCGGGGAAACCCCTGCGAGGTCACCCACACCTGCCTCAAACATCCAGCCCATGCCACTCAAATGTCACCACTCAAGCTGGAAGCCCAACCATCCACCTTCCCCCAAGCAGGGTCAGAAAACTTCTCATGGCCAAAGCCATTCCATTTCAGACCTGAACTACCCCTGGCAGGGCCACCTTAATGTCAGGTGGGATGAGAACAGGTTTAATTCAAACAGCATCAGCAGGTGCCTGCAGCGAGGTGAGACGTACACAAGCTGAGCTATGTGGAACAAGGCAAAAGTGGATGAGGTGAGTCCAAACCCACCCCCCTGTCTTCTCATTTATCCTAAAAGGAGGAGCTCAGCACCCCATAAAAACTCCAGGCAGCAATACCATCACGCTGGTCACTGCAAAGCCCATTAGCAAAGCCCAGTGAGTGCTGTGGACATCGCACCACTGACTGCCACCATGAGCCATCTTGGGATGATGGTGGCCTTCTTCTTCCCTTGTTGGCAAGGGATTTTATATGAGACATGCAGACCTCTTCCTTCAATGCAAAAATATTTACTTCCATCAGATTAGCCAGAAGGAACATTAGTACCTATTGCAGAAAAGTGAAAATCTGGGCAAATTATCAGGGAGCTAATGTCATTAGAGGGTGAGGAAGCTGGAAGATGCATGCTATTTCAGCCCTACACTTCACCACCTCATGCTGGGACCACACATGCTCTTCTCTGGATTTGAAACCTATGTTTCAGATTACACATGGGGATAACACATAGCAAAACAGGACTTGGGATCTTCATTTTCAACTTACATTCACAGAACTCGAAGCCCTCAGCCTACCCTGTTGCATTGTGCTTTCTCTCCCCCCAAAAGAGGACAAATTATACATAAATACACAAAATAATCACCACTAGAAAGCTGGCAAGAAAAATTTCTTGAACAGCTCTCAACACTTCTCCATGTTAGCTTCATCCTGTAAAATCCTGGAGGTACATTTTATAAGTACTTTACTTGCATCAATTTTTAGTGATGAAGGACTTAGTTGAACATACCCCAAATTCTCTTCAAGTCCAAACAAAGTATCCTTAAAGTCCAAAACCACTGTTTTACTGCACTACCCTTGCATACACCTTTTTAACTAAAGGACTCTAATTAATAACTATTTCTATGTTCTGCTGGATCACTGCCATACCCCATTACAGAACAGTTCCCAAAAGGCTTCACTGTTGCAGCTCACAGTTGTAATCTCACAGCGTTCTACAGACTGCCTCTGACTGCTGTACCCTCAGACACTGTGGACATTACACCTGTATTCCGGCTGGGTAGAGGAAAGGGGATGAAGCAAGGAGGCTGCTTCAGTACTTCTCAAACAGGCTTTCTGACTTGTCAGGCTGGGCAAGTGCATCAAAAGTAGACAAGTCTTGAATCTGCTTTGAAACTGAAACTTCAGACAAAAAGATATAGGCATGTGATGACACAGACTTAATCCAACTCAGATGTGATTCCCACCTTAGCACACACTACATCCGAGGACCAATTTATTTGGCCAATTTAATGACCATCTCAATACATTCCAAGCTGATTTTTGCCTTGCTCTGATGTTGTGGAATGGCAACATGGACATATTTTAAAGGCAGTCCTTGCTACTACAAAATGACCACTGCTGGCAGAAGAAAATATATCAAATTACAGCAGCCGGAGACTAATTTGGCTGCAGGAGATTTCCTGCAAACAGGAGTGGATCCCATAGCACATCCCTTGCAGCACTTCCAATAATTTCTCTTATGCAGGTTTTTGTTTCCCAATGGCAGCTCTTCACTCACAGCTGCTAATTCCACACATGCTTTCCAGTGACCGTGCCTTTCCTCAGTGAAACCCAAGGGACTTCTTTAGCCTCTCATCACTCTTGCAGCTCCTGACATGGCAAGTGTGTGGAGGAGCTCTGCCATTTGCTGTCCCTGGTCACAGGTGTACACCATGGCAGCTGCTGCCAGTCACTCTCAGACCAGCTGATGTACCAGGATGTCACTAGAGTCATCTCTTCTGCTCACCTAGATCAAGCTCTGTCCCAGCCAACTCCAGTGGCCCAACCTTCCCAAACAGCCATGGCTGTGAGACGGGATCAAGAGCAGGATGGGCCCTTATGCTCTGACAGTCTCCCCAGACTGACTGTCAGAAGAAATCTGAAATTAGGACAGGACCTTGTTGCCTGCTCCAAAGACCTTTCAGCAACTGGTATCCACCGCATAATAATAATCAAAATAAATGAATCAGTATTTACACCAAGAAGCCAAACAGGAGGTTTTCCGCAGCTTCACTATCTCTGCACATTAAATAGGGCCAGGTTGTTAGGCCCAGACATTTCCCTGCAGAGGAGCAGCAGAGCTCCTGTCCATCTGTCCATCTGCCCAAGCCTCACTCAGTCCTCTGCAGCTGCGGTTTGATGCTGACAAAGCTGGGCCAAGGGAGGCCTGGAGCAGCAATGCAGATTATTTCCTGATTATTTCCGGTCTGGAACTGGAACATTTCTTTCCCTGGGATATTTGGGACAGAGATACAGGCACAAGTTCATGGCACATGAACTGAACACTCCCACAAAGCGTAAGGCTCTATCAACACACTGCTAAAACTGTCCACACATCCCCTCTAACAGATGCAGAGCCATGTGGATGGGCACAGACCTCAGTCTGTCTCAGACACCTGAAAAAACAGTGCTCCCACAGTTCAGAAATCCCACAGACTTCTCACATTCCACCAAAATATATTTTCCCCAAGATATGACATTGTAAGCTTTCTCTCAGCCCTATGCCCTTGAAACCATCCTCAATTTTCCTGCCTCTTCCTTTCCACAGCATCTCTGAGCCTTGTCCTAAGCATCTCTTCTCTTGCCTATATGGGCCCATATGCCTTTATCAGTCGCTGCTTCACAGCTTTCCTTAAAAAAAAACCTTTTCCCTGACAAAACATCACATAATTATCTTTAAACTAATACAGTGTATTTTCCAGCCCCTGACAGAACAGTAGTGATTCTCCAAGGCACAAATGCCTAGCACTCAATACTCAGAGGCATGTGGCCTGACTTTGTCTATTATTATTGCGAAGAAAAAGATTTTTTGTCACCTGCAGTCTCCATCTCAGAGCGTATGACTGCTCTGCACAGTTGCACTGCTAATGGAAAGCTCTACAAGGAACTGAGAAATGATCCTTGAACATCTTGCCTTGCCAGATTTTTTTTTCAGGGAGTTTTTCCCAATCCTGGAGTTTTACCATAGAAAAATTGGTATGCAGTATTACCAGCCTCAAGAATCTTATCTTTCTTTCTTCAGCTCATCACCAGGGTGGCTTAAAAATAACAACTTTTAGGAACTGCTGATGTTGGAGTCTTCTTATATAACTTGGGTCATATTTCCCAGCTGCCTTCCAAAAACATAGGGACTAGAAATCTGCTTTTGCTTTCTTAATGAAAATTAAGATTTGCATTTACTAACCTGCATTTACTTAATAACCTGCTACTCTTAGGAAAAAAACCAAAACATCACTTTCACAACAAACCTTTTTCTGTTCTTCTAAAATGACTATTTCAATCTCAGTGTATATAAAGCAGTTAAAACTCAGTTTCCTTCTTCTCATTTTTGTGCCTGTGCATCCCATTAAAAGACATGAGGAAGATACAAACTGTACTTGCAAAAACACAAATATCAGTGCATAAATGCAGTCAGCAACAGAGGATTTCCAAGCAGAACCTTTTATGGACACTGAGAGGGGTGTTTTAGGTAGACACCCTGATATCAAGGTCAGTACTGTGCATGTCCAGCAGCCCAAAGAACATGACTGGAGAGGACGTGCTTTACACGTGCCCATTTTTCTATTCTTGGAAGCACTCTGCATTGCATTAGTAACATTTAGCTCTCTGGCCTAGCCAGGAGACACTCCAAGCATCCAGACCCTCTTATGTGATAGGATCCAAAAAGCTATATTTGTTTCTAAGCTGTGAATTGATTGCAGCAATATGCTGAGTGCACAGCACAAAGTTTCACTGCTAGATATTTATCAGTAGAAGCACAGAGTGTGTTTATGTACTGGAAAAGAGCTCAAACTGAGTCCATCCTGGGGATTTAACTCCTCCTTGTAGCTAATAGCATACAGCAACACTGCCAGGCTGTCTCTACATGAAGAGAGCAGATCCCAGTCTCCAATTTCCACTGAGCAGCTTGTTCCATTTGAACTCTTCCTGAGGATGACAAAGATTTATACAGCAATGCCATTTCCTTAAGAGATCACCCTGTTGGATTTGCAGCAGTATCTACAAACCTTTATGCCAGCTGCTAATACAGCAAAGCTAACATGTCATGGAAAAGATCACTGGATTATTTTCTGGTTTGTGCACACATGTACCAAACAATCAGCTGTGCTGGCATCATCACTGCTGGTGGGAGCCAGGACAAGAATCTCCAGCATTTAGAGCAGCTGCCAGACATTGCAGGGCTGGTGGTGAGGCATGTTGAATAGTACCAAACTCTGCAATGCTAATGGAGGTGGATGGTTCTCCACCACAGTTGCAGCTCATCTTCCAAGGAAGCTCTTGATGTGATAAAACAGAAGGATGAGCTGTATACAGCAATGAGCTTCACTGGGATTTAAGCTCACAAGATACTGTACAGCTTCCAGGTGGCCAAGCCCTTCTGGAAGCATGCTGAAGATGCTTAGGATACAAAAGAAGCCATACACTGCCACACAGCATCCAGCTGCTCTGGTTGGATGGTCACACATGCATCAGTGCATGGCAAGGAAATCAGCAGTGCTATGGCCAGTCATTACGGAAGCCTACAATGTATTGGGAATGGATGCTTCCATAGCAATAGAAGCTGTAAAATCTTTGTCACTTCAGTCCTTTGTAAAAAGCATGCTTGAGCTCTGCTCTTGCTGCTGTTAGTCAAACCATGGCGCTGACACCTAGTCAGCAGAGCTCGTACTGAGCTTTTCCCAGCCTAGAGAAGAATCTGGCTTCTCTACATAGCATGCATCTTTAGAGATTATCTCTGTAAGCAACACTTCACAATTTCAGATAAATATTTATCAAAAATAAGCTAAGTTGTTTTACCATTAACTCCCACTGCTTGGTTCTGGTGCTCAGAGAGAAAAAACCCTACCCTAAACAATCCAGTCTGCAGCTTAAACAAGACTGTGTGATGAATTAGCTGAGTAAAACCAATCCACAAGCAGCATAACTATTAATAGCAAAGTATTCACCTCCACTCCTCTATGTATATATATGTGTGCATGTATACATATATCTGCATCTTCCAAACAGACAAGCATAGTACTCACTCTGAGTGGCATAAAGGCCCTCTGTTGCCCTATTCTCGTGCCCATTGAAGTCTCTGCTGGCCAGCTGCCTATTGGCTGTCTCCAGTCGTTCTGCAAAACATAGGAAATACTTCAAGTATAAATATATGCATATAAAATTGTAGGCCAACCAAGAAAATAAGACACATGTCAGCAGAGAAGTATAAATAGACTCTCTGAAGGAGGATATTAAAATGGAGGCTGACACATCCATAAAAGATGAGGCCTTTGACCGCTTCCATGAAGCTGTGTTATTCAGATTCACAGAAACTGGGGGGAAAGTCTCTGCCATTCACAGCTGACATGCCCAGGCAATCATCTCTCACACCATTCAAAATGCACAAGGCATCTGCAATCTGAATTACCCAATTTTGCAAGGAGATGGCTGCTTTCCTGCAGTGAAGAGCTGCCCCTGGTGCAGCAAGATATCCTGCTGGAGAAAGGGAACCCCCAGTTCAGTGACACCACTCCTTGGGGATGCCCTGGGAAAGAAGGCATTTCCTGCAGCCAAGGACAGCTTCCCCTGGGAAAGTCTTGCCTTCAGAAACTTCCCTCTTCAAAAAGACAATGTGACTCACTTATACCGCTGCAAAAAACATAAATCAGCTTGAAAAAGGCACCTCACTGCATGAGCAGTGAGTACCAAAGTACTCCCCATCAGGAACCTAGATGGGCAACATATCCTCCATTTCCCTTCTCAAAAGGATACATCATCAATTTTAAATTTTTTAAAAAGAGATAACCTTTGATACTGGCTATTGGCCTGTGAAGGCACTGACCTTGGAGATTTATGGGTAACACAGCACTGTTCTACATTACAATTTGCTCTTCAGCTCTTTAGGAGTGGGCAGGTATCTTGATTTGAGACAACAGGACACTGTGACTGGTGGCCTCACTGCCAAATCCATATTTTCAAGCACTAAATACAAAGGCACCATCTGGAGCCGATTCTTACACTTTGCCAGAAGGTTTTTTTGCCACCAGGAGGGTGACAGCAGTTTTGTCTAATGCCCATGAGCAGGGCCTTATTTCTCATGATGTGTATCTAAATATTGTATGAAGCCACTCCTCTAAAGTCTGCTGCTCTGGAGCTTGTAAGAGAAACTCCATGTCAACCAAAGGGGAAAAAAACCACAAGCAACTGTAACGTACCACGGAGATCCCTGTTGAAATCATGAAGTCGCCTAATTTCTCCTTCAAGTTTGTTTCTCATCGCTTTGTCCAGGGACTCCCTCTTGGTGGTGGTCTTGACCAAACCCTCATAAGCTTCTGAAATCCTCTGAATCTCAATTTCAAACTGAAAGGAGATAGAGTTCCTGTTAAAGCCCTGCAGGAATGTGTCCCGTTCCAGTGTTTGCCCAGCACATTCCAGTAACACAAGGGGTCAGGGCAGTGTTCCTGTCCAGTGTCACGCCAGCCACCAGCTCTGCAATGAGCGATCTCCCTCAGACCATGGCATGAAGCCCCAGCAGTGCTGGTGGCTCCTGCAGTGGGGACCCCTGTAAACAGCCTGTGGGGCAGCTCACCATGTCACAACACCCCAGGACACCCCATTGGCAGCTCCCAAAAAAACCTGAGGTGGGCTAAACTTGATGGAACTGCTTGGTTGCCTTTGGTCTATGACCAAGGTCACTGCTTTAATGCCATCCAAGTGGAGAAAAAACAAGAAACGGTGTACCTGTGTGGGCTGTATTCTCCCCTAGAAAGGAGGCAAAATTTATTATTCAATAGGTCCCTGATCCAGAACTTATCTCTGAGCTCTGAATACCACCAAAAGTATTTTAGGCTCAGCTCTGGCCTCATGTCACTTTTAAACAACTGTGATCCATTCCTTTCTATCCTTGACTGAAGACTGCTTTATACAAGAGAAACTTCTATAACAGACAGAACCAATTGTTTTGGGTTTTCAATCTTCTTAACTTCATCTCCTTGAAATCTGGCGAACTGCAGGCAGGGTATGCAGAGGAATGCCTTAGTGGTGAACTTGCACCTTAAGACCTGAGCCCAAAAGACTGACAGAAGAATAGCCCTGGGTAGAGTTTTGCTGTTCAGCTCAATCCATTCAACTCTTTTAATAAGATAATGTCATGTTAAGTGATACAGCTTTGGTAAAATCATTGCTGCAGAGAGGATCAATGTGGGAATCTGTCCCTGTATGCTGGGCCCTTGTGTTTGCGGAGAAAGGCTTGATAATGTGCACAGGCTGGAAAACCAAAAGACATTTATAGCCTCCCACATACCTTTCTAAATCTGGTCCTTTTTGGCCTCTTGAGTCATGGGTGGGACAGAGTCAGGATTTTTGAAGCCAGGGTGCGAGCTCACCTCCACTTGTTGAAGAGTTAGGTCCCTCTCAATAAGCTTCAGGCATGATCTTCCAGCTGCAGCACTTGCAGAATGAAAGCTCCAGGGACACTGGAGCTGTCACCCCACTGGGTGTGTAGGAGCCCACAGACAGGCTCCAGCAGCCTGGACCTGCAATTCCCACAATGCTGGAACCACTCTGTCAAGATACAGCCCATGGGCAAGCAGCACCTCCAAACCACACACCGAGGAAAGCCTTGGCAGAGCCATGATGAGCAAACCTGATTATCTTCCCCAATTTCTGCTTTCAGCTTGTTCACAAGCACAAGAGCTGAAACAAGTGGGGAGATTCAGACTAGCCATGGGAAAGCATTTCTTTACTGAGTGGGTGGTCAAACCCTGGAACAGGTTTCCTAGAGAGATGGTTGATGCCCCAAGCCTTTCAGTGCTTTAGAGGCATATGAACAATGCCCTTAGCAAGATGCTTAATTTGGTTCACTCGGAATTGTTCAGGGAGTTGGTAAACTACTATCTGCAGGAGAAGATGTTTTCTCCAGAGAGCTCCTACCACAGCAAAGCAGATTTGCCAGCACAAAAGTGGCTTTCCGCAACCTAACAGTCTAGCCCAATGCACCTGGTTACCACAAGGGCTCTGCTTGGCCCTCTATATGCCGGTATTTCCCAAAACGCACCACCACACTGCCTGCAGCCCTGGAGGCAAAAACTTGCTCTAGCAAGTGCTCCATCAGCACTCAACAAAATTAAAGGAGAGCAGAAGAACAGCCATAAATTGTGTTGGCGTTTCTCAACAGCTCTGGGATTTCCTTTTCCTTCTTCCATGAAGGAAAAAGAAAAACAATTCAGCCTTTTCTCTGCCTAGTAGCTCCTGGAACCAATCCACTCAAACAACCCATATATGTAACATGGGGAAGAGCCAGCCCAGCCTGGCAATTAAACTTCAGCAAGGTAACACTACTCAGAAAAGGGAAAATAATGCAAAAAGCTCAAAATTAAATGCACACAATTCATCTTCCAACTCTTTTTAGGTAAGAAAATGAGGCAACTCATCAAACAGCACAGGGACCCGTCACCACCTTGCACCTCTCTACAAAAAAGTCTGTTCACACACAACTGAGAACGTGACAACCCTCAGAACTGATCTGTTTGTACAAATGCCCAGGGAGTCCTACAAGTCAGGCTGACTTTCTCTAACTTCTTCTATTCTGTAACAAATAAAAGTGATGGGAAGGTGGTCCTACCTAGAATAATATTGTTACCCACAAACAAGAAGTACTCCTTCCTGACCTTTCCACTTGCAACAAGAGGGAAGAGTTTTCACATCCAAAGTGTGTAATTTAACTCAATCACATTTTCAGAGGCCATGTTTGCGGGAACCGAGGAAGACCTGCCCTGACCTTGTGTTCAAACACAGAAAAAGCAGCATGAGAGGGATACCATGTGTTAGAGATTTGGTTTCCTCAAGAAAGAATGCACTTGAGTATGTATTTCACTTTAATACTTCGCTTACATTCCCCCAAAGTCAACGGGACTCAAGTCCACACTTTATTGACTGAAGTGAGACTTCAGCCCATGGTCGAATACCTTTCTGTTGGTGTCTGATGCAATAGACTTGCAGGGCATCCAAGATAAAGAGAGAACCATTTCCAAGAGTGAAAAAAAACAGAATATTTATAGGGCATTACACTTAAATACCTTTTACTGAACAATGCAGCTTTTGTAAAATTAATAGCTGGAATATTTCTTTTTGCCCACAAAGGCCACAGGAAGTCAGTACTAAAGTTTTTGTAGATTTCTTCCTGAATAGTTAATGTTACTGTGACAATTTTTTTAACTAAGTTTAGGAAATTCTGTGAATAAACTCAACTCATCTTGTTGCAGAGAAGGAGGCAGAAAGGACAGTAGCTACAAAACACTTGGTCTTTTTTCTAATCTGTTTGAACAGATTGTCACAAATTTCTCCCAAAGCTGAGGCTGGGACATGGTCTCAGAGAGCTGCTTCTTCTCCTATGAAGGGTGTCTCCAAGAACACCCTGATCCACACAGCATACAAAAAAATTGAGCTCCTATATAGACTCCTAAATTCAGAGAGAAAAGACCTGAGTCTAAGCTCATTTGTGTACAAGTGGCAGGAAGACATAAATGAAATAGTAGTGCAGAGTCCTAAATAAGTTATTTGGTTGGAGCCCTTGGGACGCAAAGCCAGCAGATCTGGGGAGCATCTCTGATTTGCCTTCAGTGAGCCTCAGTTTTAAGCAACTTCTAACTCGTTTGATACAACTCTTCATCTTTTCACCCCAGGCAGAGTGCATGACACCACCCTTCTCCAGTGAAAAAACCTTCAGACTTATAGAAAAGAGTATGCAGGATCTCTCAGAAAAATGGATTTCAAGCAAAATCTTTATTAAATGGTTCTTTCAGATAAGGGGGCAGTGCTTTTAGAACCAACATGTTCAAATGGATGTCTAACATCAGCTCTTAGAAACTCAAGGAGCAACAACTGAAAGCCTCTAAAACAGCCCAGTTCATCCATTTCCAAACAATGGACAACCCCACTGGTGGCTGTTACATTTCCAAAGAGTGTGGAGCACCAGACGAGCATATTGTGGTGGACAAGACTGTTTGGGACAGATGAGAACGTGCTTTTCATGCGGTTCTCACCTCCATCTCTAACCCCTGTGCAGATGGTGCAGGGCCCTGCTGCACCAGGAACATACTGCCCATGGGAGACTTCCAGGGAAAGCTCCAGTGAGGCCAGCATGGAAGACGGAAGGGGAAAATATCCAGTTGAGAGATATCTGATGGACTGCCCTGTTTCCTCCTAAAGTGGAGCCCACAAGGCACAGGATTACCCTTCTGTGAGACCACCATGGAGAGGCAGTGGTGAGAAATGGCCAGTGGTGCATCCCCATTGCAGTGACACAACTATGAAGAACAGCTGCCCAAAGGCAGAAGCACCAAGATGGTTATCCTGGCCAGGCTCCATCCCAGTCTCTACACCTACCTTCTGCAGCTTGTCTGCCTTCTCATAGTACCCCTCCAGCTCCTGCCGCAGCATGTGGTTCTCCTCGGAGAGCATCTCCACCATCTGCTGCGCCCGCTCCACGATGGCAAAGGCGTCGGGTGTCAGCTGCTGGCCCGGCAGCGTCGGTGTCTGGGCAGCCACGGGGGCTGGCAGTGGGGGCAAGGAGCCTGGGAGTAGAGGGACAGCGGTGGCCTGCGAGGACACGGGGCTCTGCTGCTGGGCCGGTGGCGGCGGGAAGGGCGGCTGGCATGGTCGGCTGTGGGAAAGCACACATGGGGGAAGTGTTAGAGCCGTATGCCCTCAAAATGTTACGGGAGCTTTCACCTAATGACTGCATGGTTTATTAATGGTGTTATAACTGGATAGTCACGACTCCTAAATACCAACAATTGCAGCAGAGACTGGGTAGATTGTCTCCTCGCCTGCTCTTGAGAGTGACATACACTTCTGGTATGAACGGATAAAGGAAGCACTGACTCAAAGCCAGCATTTTTGCCTAGGTGTGCAGCTAATACCTCAGCAGCCACCAGCCTCTCCCTGTCTCCCCTTCCCACAAACACCATAGCTGAGAAGCATAAACTGGCAGGCTTGAAGAAAACAGAAGGGATGGATTACTCACCTTTCAAACACCACTCCCTCCCTAGAGCAAGACCAGTGGACCAGCTGAGTTGGGAGGTGAGAGGAAGTGATGTGAGCAAAGCAGCATCCCTGAGTGGCTTTAGCAAGTGGAAGAGGGAACTGCTGCTGCAGAACTGCTGGAGGCACAGCCCCATTTAATCACAGTGAGTCATGAAAGCCATCTTCCAGTGGGAGACCTCATTGTGTCACTCCCTGATTAAGGGCATCTATCACTCACCAGACTCATATCAGGGAAGAATAAGAAGTGAGCTAGTAGTGGATCTGCTTGTAAGCTAGGCTTGCTGTCAGCAGGCAGCTCTTTAATACACCTGAATCATAATTTGCAGTGGCTGGAAGATAATCCAGGAGGATGTCTCAGCAGTGAGGGTAAGCCTGCAGCTGATAGCCAGGTGCGATCAGAGTCCCTGACCCGACCCATCTCCATCCCTTCATCCACTGCACAGGCAGTCCTCGAAGCATTGGCCAGGGGAAGCAGCCCCAGACAAAATCTCACTGTGCATAGGCTGAGCCACTCCTCAGCCCAGATGCCAAAGTTCTGAAATTTCTACACTGATCTTGTTAAAGAGACTCAACCCAGACCACGTGGCACCTCAGTGTCAGAGCCCAGTTTGGCTGGAAAATAAGCTGGCTGCTGGACCCCACCTGAGGTCTGCCATCAAGCATGTTCTGGAATTTGTATTTTAACATAACTACAAGCTATTAGGCTTGCTGTTGATATCATTACCTTTATTTCTGTACCCTACACAAGGCACAAGACATAATGAACAGACATACTTACCCCACTGGGCCTCAAAGAACCATGAACGCTTTTTCTTAGACAATTTTGTGCTATATAAATACATAGTAATTATGGTTACTGTTGTCTTCAGCACCTACATAGCTTCTCAAAACAGGGTTTTTAAAAAGCCTTCAGTGTTGGCCTAATTATAACCCACAGCTTCCTTCAACTGCAGCAGAACAAAGCTGAAAAGTAAAGGCAATTTTAAAATCCTGCCCTAGAAAATGAACAGCACTGCTCTAACAAACTCATCCCCACCAAGCCACATGACAGCAAAGAAAGCTAGCAATTCAGCCTTAATCTTCTGTCCAAACTAGAGTGAAAGCAAATCTGCAGGCCCCCAGACAAGGCACACACACAGTCCCACACTCTCATCCCTGCTTTGCCCAATGCATCCACTCTGGCACAGAAAGGCACTGAAATAGAGGAAACACTGAACATAAGTACACTGCTAACCTGGTCAGAAGTACAGACCAGTGTCCCTGGAAGAAGATCCCAGCAGAGTTTCATGCAGCCAGCATTGAGGAAAGCTGTGCTGAGCTCAGTCTGGCCTTGAGATGGCTTTTACCTGCCTAGCATAGACATGCTCTAAGGCTGTGTGTCTCCTGTAAATTAAACATCCACAGAGGCAGCTCAAGGGTACAGGAGAGGGGCCATTCCCCCTGGGCAGCTCCCAGGGCCAGAAGGGTTTGCTCTCAGCCCCAGGCATATTAGTTCTCTGGCAGAGGTGCAGGCTAATAACTAAGGAGCTAAATGTCTACTGAAAGAGCATAAAACTTTCCAAAAGACAGGAAGCCAGAGAAGTGCTGTATGATACTTCACAGCAAAACACACAGGAATTAACAGAATCATAGAATGGCTTGGGCTGGAAGTGACCACCTAGTCCAACCACCCTGCCACAGGCTCAGACACCAATCACTAGGTGAGGCTTCTCGGAGCTCCAACCAACCTGGCCTTGAACACTTCCCACAACAGAGCATCCAGAACTTCTCTGGGCAACTTGTTGCAGTGCCTCACCAGCCTCAGTGTAAAAAATTTCTTCCTTAAATCGAATCTAAATCTACCTTCTTTCAGTTTAAAGCTATTTCCTTTTGTCCCATCACTACAGGCCTTGGTAGAACATCCTGCTCCAGCTTTCTTATAAGCCCCCTTTAAGTATTAGAAGGCTGCAGTAACATGTCTCTGGAGCCTTCTCTTCTCCAGGCTGAACAACTCCAGCTCAGTCTGTCTTCATAGAAGAGGTGCTCCAGCCCTCTGGTCATGGGCGTAGTTCTCACACCATCTCCACAGCTGCCCTTTCCTTCTAGTGCTCCAGTGTGCAAACCTGGCAAAGGGATGCCCACTGATGCCCATTGTGGGACTTGAATGTTCTTTTGCTCAAAAATCTGAACAATAACTAACATCATGAGTGAGGGATGTCACTCACAGTACAAAATATGCTCCACAAGTGAATGTGAACTCAGACAAGCACATGACACCTCCTCAATGCTGCTGACAGCCAGTCTGTGCTCACATGTTTTACCAGAGCAATTAATTCAGTTAAGTGTGAGCTTGTTTGTCTTTACCAAAAGAAAAGGTGCCACTTTTGTTTTATGCAAATAAAAGCCCAACAGTCTGGATACAGTTATACCCCTACAAAGACACTTAGCAGAAAGCAGAAAATTTGGAAGATTTGCTGCAGGTACAGATTTTCTCACTTCTTTATGGGAATAGCGTAGAGCAATAGAATTAAATTGATCTCTGAATCTAAACCAGGGGAGATACAGTAATGTTTCTTTTTCATTATGAAGCACAGCAATCTTTGTCCATAGATACACCCTTTAGACCCTTGCATGAGCTTTTGACACTGTACTTTTGGGAAATCTTAACCTTTCATCAATTTCATCTTTTCTTGCCACTTTCATCTGTCTAGCTTTACACTACAGAGGAAGGAAAGACCACAGAGATCTCTGTTTTCTTGAACTGCAAATGACTTTTTGAGTTACTAAAGATTTACACCCTATAGCAGCTGCCAGCCACCAGAGTCTCAGCAGCCATGGCCACAGGAGAGAGTCTCCAGTGTTTTCCAGCTTGGAAACTGAACAGGTACAACTGACTTTATACCTTCTGAAGCACAGCTGTTCAACAAAATTAATGTTTCTAACTTTCTTTTTACTTGTTTAATCTGTCTCAATTTAGTTCTTACTTAGCCAACTGCGAAATCTCTGAGTACATATGCAAAAAAACCCACAGCAATTCACATTAACAAATCAGCATTTGCAAAAATAGGAATGTTATAACATCAGCTTAGTTCCTATCCAAATTCTCATGTAAAGCCCCAAAGAAACGCAGCAATCAGGATTATCCTGAGGTCTTTTGGGCTTAGTAAAGAATGACATTCTCACAATGCTTTTACTGTATTTTAAATGTTGATCTTACTCTGCATTAGAGCAAGTTAAAATCTTTCAGCCAAACACATTCTAGTCGAAAATGATCCTTCTTAAAAGCATGCGACATTGGAACATGATGAGTTTTGGCTATCTCTGCAATATTTCAGCTACATTTCTATTAAAACATATTTTTTGCTGACATTATTGTAGAAGTAGGACCCCCATAAGCTTCTGCAATGTATTGTAAAGAAGGAAAAATAGAAAAAAAAATTAAGGAAAACAGCTTTTTGAATAAAGAGCACCAGCAGGCCATAAGGCTTTCAAGGGCTACTGTGCTGGGGTCACCAAGCACTCTCTTTCTTTTCATAGATATAGCTTGTGATACATATATAATAGCTTACTACCTATAGCTTGCAATACAATGTCTTCAGCAAAATCCTTGACAATGGACTTCACTTTCATAAAAAATTCCTCAGGATGTTGGGGCTGCCCAGGCTCCCAAATTTAGGCATGGTCTTAATACTCCTCTTATACTGGACCACCTGGTAGCAAGAATTACCAAGACAGAGAAATCTAGGCAGAATTTTCAGCTTTTTGTAGGAATAAGAAACCTGGAAAGGAAAATTAACGATTAAGTCCACTTGCTGCTGATGACCAGGAAATCATAAATACAAAAGAGCTGTGGTTGGATAAAGCAGCACAGTATTAGTAAATGAAAATGCCTGTAAATGTTCTGGAAAGGAAACTCCACCTCAGCCTTGCTACAGGTGCAATGAAGTTCTCCTCTGTTTAGGGATGGAAAGGGGCCAGTGGAGGAAAGACTTTGTTTCCAACACACCATGCCATTTACATTCATAATTAAAATGCCCTCCTCTAACCTGTTTACTTCATGTTTCTCTGAATGCTCTACCTTCCTTCGCCTCTAGATCAGACTGGCCTATTTCATCTTTCAAAGACTCTCCCAAGGAACTTTATCTCACAACTTCATGCATCTTCCGTGGATGCTCTGGCTGAGTCAGCCATGAGAATAAGGCATTTCTGGGATGCAGTTCTTTGAAGTTGCCTTAGGCTTTTACCTTACAATGAGAGTAAAAAAGTGTGTGAAATGTGCTTATTCCTGCCCATTGACTGGGAGCTTTCAATCTGGATACTAACCTCAGACCTGTGTCTACCTGATTTCATTATGATTTCTGCAGTCACAAAGCAGACTTCAAACACTATTCTGTCTCACTGTGAATAACATGGAAGAAACACTATTATGACCATGCAGAAAAAAAAAAAAGATCCTGGCAAAGTCAGCAAAGTCATCAGACTGGTCTGATGGTCATGGTGCAAGGAAACACAATTATAGATCCATCACTAAATGGTGATACAGAAAGAAATGGGAGAACATTTGCCAAAGCCCAGACATGGCCCTCCTGATATTCTCTGTCTTATGGAATAGTTGCAGCACCTTGTAAACACAAGTGTTTGTTTCAAAAAACATTCTGCAGACTTGGACTCACATCTCTTGAATTCACTATTTTGTTGGTAACATCTGTTAGTTCTGGAAGACTTGGCCTAGCTTCTTTGGCACAATTACATGAAGATTTTGCAGGGCAAAATTATAATCTAAAAGGACATGAGCTGTATCAAACATATCCTGGATAGTTAATAGGAGGATATTGTATTTCCTCCCAGAGATCCACACTCAGAACAGATTCTCAGCATAAGGAAAAGTGCCTTCCTGAACCTCCGCACTTCTAGAGGAACCAGCTGGGATAACAATAGAGAAGGGTAAGGAGAAGTGACAGGGCATCACCCAAGCTGTGGAAACAGCTTCATTTCTCTTTCATTATTTTAATGTAAGGCCTATTAGACCAGAAGGAGAGGATACAAAGCAGAGCTCTTCTGCAAGGCTGCCAGCATTCACATCAGATGGAAGTGCAGCCTCCAAGCCATGCTCATGCTTGGGCTATCCTCACAGAGAAAAGCCAGGACAAGTCAGTTTGGGTGTAACATCTTTCAGCTTGTCCACAATGCCAGCAAACCCGCCTGCCTGGGCGGTCTCAGGGAAGAAAACAAGCTCCTTGTGTCCTGTCAGCAGCCACAGACATGGCTGAATTAGTAAACATCAACAGGTTGTCTGAAAACAGCAGTAATATGTGTGGGGGGAATAAATACACAAATAACTGGAGAAGCAGCAGACTATTTCAGCAGTTAATTATAGACTTCTACATCCTGGCAGGGTGGAATTTTATGAAGCACATAAAAAATGGGATGTATTTAAAAACAGCTCAGATTTATTATTTTCATTGATTCTGCATGCTGACTTTCAAAACGCATGGATTAAATCAGAATGAAAAGGTGCCTGCATGATTGTCTTCTGCATGTACCACAAATTAATTCCCCTCAGTCAGTTCAAGGCTTCATTTGCATTATACATGCTTTTTATTAATACTGCAGGGAAAGAAATCATTCTGAATAAAAGACGTCAGGATCTGACAAGAGCCACTGGGATCAATGAGGAGGATTCATTTGCACTGAGTGATCTGGACCACTGCTTAAGCACGACACGGAGATACAATATTGACTTGAGCTGGTCCAAGTTCATCCATCCAGGAATAAATACAGCAAGCTAAAATAAAGGAGTGGAAAATACTATCCTGGGTAACAAGCTGCATGGGGAGACCCAGGGTGCCAACTGCAAGTGTTGATGAGCTATGTAAACAAGGAACACTGAGTCAAATCAGAGGTGTTACTACACCTTATTAGCCTCTGGTCCAGCTGGTATTGAACCAGTGTTCAGGATGGCTTTCCACAGTGAAAAAAAAATAGGATTTTGACAATAGTGAAATAAGCACAGGGCTCCAGGCTCCATCTGTTAAATGCATTAAAGGAATGATAGCACAAGTCTCCTCACTGTAACTGACAAAGATTTTGCAAAATCCCTGGTAACTAGAAAACACAGGCTGAAACTAAAATGGAGATCTATGCCAGAGATGGCAATTAGCTAGTGGAACAAGGCTATAAAATCCGTGATGGATTCTCCAGATGGAGATTGTTATATATATTGTCACCAGGACTGAATGTTTCACAAACTGGAATTAATTCACAGCATTGTGCATAAAACTAAATTAGATTAGTTCCAAGCCCTTTTACCTAACAAGCTGTGACTTTCTGAACCTGCATCTAAGAAAAGTTAGCAAAGACACCATTCAAGAATAGCTGCACATCTAGGAAAGGAAACATTTTCTAAAGATTATTATACTTGGCCAACTTAGAGCATTCAGAAGTTGTGAGTCAGGGCCCCAAGCATCAAGCAACTGGCTTAAAAATACTGATATTTTAAAAGGAAAAAATACTGGTTCATTTTTATTTGCCTTCTAGTTGTTTTATCCTTTAAGCTTCAATGTTCAAGCTCTGCTCTGCAACTGTGATGTCCGTAAAACAGAAGTCACTAAATCTAATTCACATAAATGCTGAGACTACCCCTACATCATATGACTCTAGGATTTCTTCAGTACAACACTAATTATCTTGAAATTTACAATAAATTTCAAGATTTCACCCCGCTGATTATAAAGGCAATGTTTCCTTTAAAACCAGTCATGTGCAAAAGAAAAAGTCAAACCAAAAAAGGAAATTAAGCAGCAGCTTCAGTTATTCCATTATTCTTCAACAGCTCCCAGCCAGCATTAGTCTATTTCCAGCCACATTTCCCTTGTCAAAGGACCGTGACGAAGTGGGGTCTCAGTGACCCTTTAGGTCTTTTCCATCCCTGGTACCTATGAGTGCTTTTTCTGGATCGATACACTCTGTGTTTCTCCTCTTTTCTGAAACACAGAAGCCTTTTGCATGGTCCCTGTCCAGAGGATGCCAGGATGGATGGGCTGGGGAACTGATATGACCAAGACAAAGGGAAGGAGATACTGGGGTATATGAGATTCCCATTTGACCATGAGCAAAGTTCTAGACACTCTTGATGAGATGAAAGCTGAAATTCCTCAACTCACTTGTTCCTCTAACAGAAAAACCAGCCTCTCCAAACCCTATCCCTACTGTTACCCTTATGTAACCAGGCAGCCCCCTATCTCAACCTCTTCTGTCAAGGTCCTCCATCCCAGCCAGATGCCTGGCAGTGATCCTCCCCAGAGACCAGGTAAGAGGAGAAGCAGTGAGCAAGTGCAGAGTCACAGGAAGGTTTGTGCTTCAGAGCAATCCAGGAGTTTAACACAGTGACCCTGCCTGCACCTAACTCCTCCAGCAGGGCTCAGACAGTGACTGCTGCCCAGCCAAATCCTCTAGTAAAAGACAGGGCTGACATCCCTGAACAGGTAACCTGCCTTTATCCTCTCCAAAGACTGAAATATTTGGCGCACACAACCCTTTATGAAATTGCATTTTAACCATCCCAGACGCCCATCCTGTCATGCAGCCCAAGATGCATGCAAGGATGCACTGGAGCACAGCTGCTACAGATAGAGAAATGACAAGTGATGAATAAGCACACAGGGACTACAGTCACCTCCTAAATGCTTCTGCCAACCAAATCTTCCTGGGTGACAGGCCCATACAGGACCTGGGACCAGTTATAAACTGGGATAAGCACAGAATAGACTGAGTTTATTTACTGGTTTTTAGTGACAGCAATTCATAATAATTGAGAAAAAGCACAGGTAACAAATATTTCCAGGTGCCGAAGGAAAGTGAAAGGTTGACATCCCTGTGTTAAAAAATATAGAGAAGCCTGAGATGAGGATGAAGACCATCACTTTGCTGAGGCCCAGAGGCTCACTGTCCAACATCTGAACATAGCCAAATGTTCCCCCATTCACTGACCGGAAACCTCCCCAAAATCCAGGCAGCACATGAAGGGAGCCAAGGAGGACCTGAAAATAACCACCTGTGCATCAGGATCCAGAACTGCCTTAAATAAAGCTCAAGAGACACCACATACCTTGGAGCAAACCTAGCTTTGGTGAAACAACCCCCAGCCATGCCACCCCCCTAACCTACATCTGTACAAGCTTGCTGGCATAACCAGCAGGGATATATGCAAACTGAGAAGTATTAAGGCCCTCGTTGAGTTGCTAGAAAGATACCACTGAAGATTTTTTTTTGTAAGCATGCAAAACTTGGCAGCTCTGCTCTGTCACGCTGCCAGTCCTCTGCTGCACTGCATATCCCTCCCCCTGGTGCCCCTGTACCTGACAGGAGAGAGATTTCTCCAGCAGCATGCAAAGAAAACAGCACACAGGGGTAGGTAGCAGACATGCCCCTGCAGTGTGATTTGGGGGGTAAAGGATGCTGCCTTGCCAGGAATGAGCAGTGACCACCATCACAAGCCAGTGGATTTCTCCCTGCAGCTGCTGGGGGGATCCAGCCTTTGCTGAGGACTGACATGGAAATCTGCACTCAACCAAGGGGGTTTCTCAGCATTAACCTTGCTGATTAGGCAACTGGGAAAAGCTCTGGAAGTGGCCCCAAAGGGTTTTCCACTTGACCCCACTAATGTTCCCCGTTAGCTGAAGCAGTGCATGCAGCACCCAGCCCCACTCACTTGCACAGACTCAGAACACTCTGTGGCAATTGAATAGCATTTTCCAAGAGTGATAAAACCACCCAAACCAGCTCCTTTTCTGTGGGGATGAATCTGCCTGGTGCTGAAGATGTTTGTTAGAACCACAAACAATGGCAGGAAAGCATGGCCTCAGTTGCCCTCACATCCACACAGGTCTTTCTTTGCATCAACAGGCTGAATTTTTGCTTAAGTCTTAAAAATACCATCTTGCTTTGAAAAAATTGCATAAACTCCACACAATGGCCATACAAGTCGATGTAAAAAGACTCCGCACAGGCCTGCCACTTGTCACAGCCACCTTGCCCCTGTCACTGAAACTACACTTTGAGTTTCTACCTGTCTGGACACAAAACCCATCCTTTCTGCAAACATGAAAAAGCAGAGAATTCCCTCCTGCATTTCATGCCTTACACATTTTGGACAGAAAGAGCCAGGTCAGTTGCGCCACCTTTTCTTTGTGCCTGTGCTGTAGTAAAATAACTGTGTGCAACTTAAGGTGATGCCAACAAAACCTTTGGAGATTCTGGGATCAGTAAAGACCCAATGAGGCAGCTTGCAACATGGAAACTGCTCACATTCACACCGAACAATTTCAGACTTCCAAACCCAACAAAATAACTGTCTGAGAGGTCAAAGAGACAGGGATGAGACAGACAAACACTTGCATTTAGGTACAGCAAGAAAAAGAAGCCCTTAAAACACCACCTCATCTCTGAAGGCAGGACCTGCACCACTCGCAGGGATCAGCGCACAGCCAGCAAACACTGGATTATTTCTAATGCGCTTCGAATAAACCTGTGCTCACAGAGAGGCCTGGCATGATGGGCCCAGTACCGTGAAAGCCCCATGTGAGCTCTGTGGGAAGATTTAAGTAGCACTTAATTGGAATATAAGCTTTATAGAGTCCTCTGGGAGATGTAGGTGCCTCCACCAGCCAAGCCTGCCATCCCAGCCATAGGACATCATGTCCCCACTGCAGAGTGTGACATCACCATGTGCCTGGAGCTACAGCTCACTCTGGCTGTGTCTACATGAGGCCCAAGCCCCACAGACACTGGCTCCTCCAATGCGGGCAGGACCAGGTGACCCTGCAGACCCATCCCCAATGGCCATTACCTGCTGAGCCCATACTCTGGGGGCGGCTGGTAGCGGACGAGGGCCAGCTCTGCCCGGGCAGGCTGGGGGGCGGCGTAGGCAGCCTTGAGGACATCTTGTGATGATTGCTCGCCGTAGAAGAGCCCGTGCTCCTGTGCCTTGCTGCCTGGGGCTGCTGCCTTGCCTTTGTAGGGGTACTCGGGAGGCGGGCCCCGTGGGTCCGTGGCCTTGCTGGGTTGTGGGGCTGCCTTGAAACCCTTCCCACCTCCTGGGGCAGGGGGGTGCTGCTTGGCCCCGTTCCTCTCCAGTGAGAGCTGCATGATCCTCTCGCTCAGCGAGCGGACGTGGCCCTGCTTCAGCTCCTTCAGTGCCTCATCCTTATGTGCCTGCCCGCTGTTGGCCCGGTTCACTGTTGGCCTACCCTCCGTCCTGGACTTCTGGCTGGAGGAGCCATAAAAACCCGGTGTGGCAGCAGTGGCCGGTGGTGCGGGCTGGCCACGGAAAAACTGAGACTGGGCCTTGGCCTCCTCATAGGTGGGGAGCTCCTCGGTGCTATGCGGGGGCTGCGGGGCCCGAGGCTGCTTCTCCATGGCAGCACCGTCCCCCTGGTGCTCCTGCCCCTGTGGTTCCTGCCGCCCTGACGGCTGGACCATTGGCAGGTCTTCGGGAGCAAGGTTTTCTGCGGAAGAGAGAGTGCTGGCAGTGCTGTTGGAGGGGCCGGCGCTGCCCGTCGCCTGGTGCTGTATGGCCAGCAGGTTCATGTTCTCGCTGGGATTGCCATACCTCAGCCGCTCCTGGATCAGGCGCTGCAGGACGGTGCCGGCTGCCACCTCCTCCGCCCCTCGCATTTCCGCCTCTGGCACACGGCGGAAGCTGGGTGGGCGCAGGGTGCAGAGGGTCTCCTCGGCTGGGCAGGAAGAGAAAGGTGGCCATTAGCTCTGCTGTCCAGGAGGTCTAATTCCCCCTGCTGTTTCTTCCCTTCCTACATCCCACAACGGTGACCCCATGCCCAGGATGCAGCCCATGAGCAGTGTCCTGCCAGGATTACCCTGGCAGCACAGAGGACATGGCTGGAAGCCAACAAAGGAGGCAGAGCACTGCTCCCTACTCATCCTCCACCCCTACACTCTAATTCTGTTTGGCAGTGACCCCTAGGAACGCATTCCAGTCCCCTCCCTGGCCTTCCCCTCCATAATATTCCATGCATCCAGTACCCACAGCTCTGAACCTCCCTCTAAGTCAACAAAGGACATTCCATGTCACAGGGAAATTTGGATAGGATAGGATAGGATAGGATAGGATAGGATAGGATAGGATAGGATAGGATAGGATAGGATAGGATAGGATAGGATAGGATCCTACAATGGTTATCTCATCCCACTGCCTGACCAATTCAAAGCTCACAAAAAGTTAAAGCATTTTATTAAGAGCCTTGTCCAAATGCCTCTTTAAACACTGATGGGCTTGGGGCATTGACCACCTCTCTAGGAAGCCTGTTCCAGTGTTTTACCTCTCCCTGGAGATGGCTTGCACAACTTACAGAGGCAGCCTGCATGGCAATACCAACTGCTTTATTTCTGATGGCCAAAGGTGTAAGTGTACTGTGTGCCATGACAAAATAAAATGTAAAATATGTCACAGAAAAACCATGAAATGGAACTGAAAATGAAATGGTCCTAAAGGTCTGAGAATAACCTATGCTCTGGGATCTTCCTCTAAAACTGCAATTTCCATTCTGACTGAAAACACTGTTTCTAAGGGAGTCCATACTAACTGTTGTAATTTTGCTGTGTCAACACAAGGAAGTCTTTATGGTTATAGATGTAGTCCTAGCACTTTTTTAAAAAGCACAGACAGATTAGCTACACAACCCTAACAAAGGCTACTGAAGTCATCCAGAGTTGATGGCACCATGTTTGCACTCTATATGCAGTGGAGCTTGCCTGGACCTAAGCATCTAGAAGCATTTGGACAAAACTCTCAAGCACATGGTGTGATTCTTGGGGTGTCCTGCATAGGGCCAGAAGTTGGACTTGATGATCCCAGTGGGTCCCTTTCAACTCACCATAGTCTATGATTTACCCATGGATGAGATCTTTGGAATCCCTCCCTCCCTCCCAGAGCTGTCCTTCCATCCCAAAAGTGCTGTAAGATGTCCATCTGAACACTGTCTGAGCTCAGAGGAATGCTCCTGAAAGACTCCAGTGCAGACAAAAGTGAAAAGAGTCTTCCAATGTCCCTGGCAAGAAGGAGGTGCTTTTTGCAGTTCTGCTTCTTGAGGCCACTCTTGGCAACTTTCTCTCTCCTGCTCTTTCCAGTTCTCAGAGGAGTTTGTCAGGATTTTTTTTTTTTTTTTGGCATTTGAAAGCAGTGTAAAAACAAACTTTCTCTAGAGGTCTGGTCATTTCCTTGAGGTTTCATCAGTTACTGCACATGCTGTGGGATAACTTATATACAACCTGGATGCCAGAGGGAAAGAAAAGCCTGTGACTCTTAACAATGATAAGAGTTCATTTCTGCTAACATTTCTGTGGCAAAGCCTTAAAGATGATTGTGGGGCTCAAGAGGGAGAGAAGATTCCCAGGCTGTTTCACTCCACACCTGCCCTAGGAGATACACCTCTCCTGCTTCCCCTGAAACAATGTTATCTGCCTGCCAGCCTCACCCGCTGGGGTTGTGGCCTGGCCTCCAGCTGTCAGACGGTCTGTCAGCTCCTCGGGATGGTGTTTCAGACACACAGTGCATCTCCATCTACTTGTCTGCTTAACAGCCAAGTATCCGGCTGCTTTAAATGTCCCTGCAGTTACAGCAAACTCTTGCTGCTTTGTTCATGTTATCACAGCACACAGAAGCGTCATCACAGTGGACATTTTCGCAGACAAGCAATAATGTCTCCCCAATACACTAGAAAGTTCACAGTCTAGGTTGCTAGACAATGTCTGAGAAAAGCCTGAAGAAAAGGGATAAAGCACAAAGTCAAGGCAGTTCTTTATAATACATCAGGATTACCACCTCTGTGCTAGCCATGTTATCATTCTTATATCTGGGAGGTGTACTTTAAATTGCCTAATTGAAGTTCAGAAGGATTGACCACAGTGAGCTTTCCACAGTTTGACCACACCATAGCTTTCCAAGCCTATGGTCTCGCTCCATCAGCAAAAGAGCCATGGAAATTGGTCCAGCTGTGCAGTGAAAAGCAACCGTGTCCTGAAGGACAAGTGGAAATGATGAACCCTCCACAAATACAGGGAGGTGATGGTGGGTCACAATACACAAGTCAAAGGTAACTTTGACTCTATGAAGAAAGAGAAGCTGGCCTTCAGCTCTCTAAATATTACTTGTAAATGGTTTAACCTGGTCAATATATACTTTGGGAAAAACCTGGAAGCAAATGCAGTGAGTTCATACAGAAGTGTGGCCATGCACTTACCAGCTTTTTCTTTGGCACTGATCACTTCAGCTGTTAGCGGGGACACTTCATGCCTGCCAGCAAACATCTGGTGATCCTGGTAAAGAAAGCCAGTGTCTTCCAGTACCTGGACTGGGCTGGTAGGCTTGTAACAAACAGATGTGGAGCCTGTAAGAAAGAAGAACAGAATGCCAGTAAAGAAACCGCACAAATGACAAAATGTGAAGCCATGACTTATGATAGTAGCCCAAAAAAATTTCTTGAGCATGGCTAGGTGCTGAGAAGCCCTTCTGAGGCCAGTGAGCAAACCACCTCTTCAGTCCACACTTGCCAAATAACAAATTAGCTCTGAGGAACAAGAGGCAAAACACCAAGTCATCAGTGCTGTTTCATGCATTGACCCAGCCTGGCCTACAAGGTCCTCAGTCCAGGTACAAAGAAAGGCTTGTAAGAGCTAACAGTGAAAAGTCACAAGCTCACAAATCAAGGCATAGCCTCAGGACATGAAATCAACAGAGTCAGCATAAAACTGAACAAGGGAGTGGGTAAAAAGAAAGAAAGGTGAGGACACAGGCACACATTAAACAGGGCTATAGTCTGGGAAAGGCCTTACCACAAAATCTGCTCATGAGTAATAGTTTAGCAATACAGAAAACTGCTGAGACATAAAATACAACCAGCGCTATCAAGGAAGAGAGTTTATAAATCACTTTGTCCAGATGTTCTTAATATGGTAAGGAGCGGATGTAGCTGGAGGGCCATGGGAATTTGTGTTGCAGACCAACTGCACGGGAGCTGCCTGCCCCAGCATCCCACAGGCACTGATGGCTGGACTGGACTGGTTTTGGCCAGGATAGAGTTAATTTTCTTCCCAGTAGCTAGTGTGGGGCTATGTTTTGGATTTGTGCTGGAAACATTGTTGATAATACAGGGATGTTTTAGTCTCTGCTGAGCAGCACTTACACAGCATTAAGGCCTTTTCTGCTTGCAACTTGGCAAACAACAAGGCTCATCCTAAATCTGTTCTCAGGGGTGTTTGTTTCAACAAACTGATAAAAAATGCATCACAGCACTGTTAAGCCAGAAATTACATTGGCTTGACCCTGTATTTCAAGCCGCAAGTGACATTGTCATAATTCAAGAAAGAGACAGGCTGTACAGGGTCCAAAGGAGGGCTGCAAAGATCATCAGTGGGCTGTAGAACCTGTTCTGAGAGGAAAGGCTAAAGGAGTTAGGTCTTTTCTCCCCGGAGAAGAGAAGGCTGTGAGGTAGCTCTCATTAGAGTCTTGCAGCATTTAAAGGGGGTCTACAGAGAGGAAAGAGTCTCTCTTTTCACAAGGAGCTACAGTGAGAAGGGGCAGCAAGCACAAGTTGCACTAAGAGATGTTTTATCTTGACATAAGGATGAAACTTTTCACAGTGAAAACAATCACTCACTGAACAACCTCCCTAGGGATGTGGCAGACTCCCCATCACTAGAGGTTTTCAGTATGTGATTAGACACTGTCCTAGATAATCTCTTCTAAATTGTCTCCTTCCCTCAAAAGGTTAGAACAGATGGTCCGTGAGATCCCTTCCAACCTGGTCTGTTCTACGATTTTGATTTTTTACTTTCTCATTTTTCTGAGAACTTACTCATTTTTGTAAAGAGAGGCTCTTTGAGGTTCAAACCTTGGAAATTAGCATCTCCTGGCTGCAAGTACTGTGGCACAACAGGTACACAGCAGGTTCACTCTCCACTCACCCCACCGGTTGTCATCTGTCTTAGGCTAAGGGAATGGTCATCAACCTCTAACACCAGCCACTTCCAAGCAACTTGCTTGAGCAGGAGGCAGAGTGCTCAAAGTGGCACCAGTGATGCATCCGACCATCCCTGTGGGGCAGGAAGCCGACAGGCATAGGGATCCACAGCACCCCACTCTGCAGGAAAAACAGTCATCCACGAATGACCTGGATTTATTAATCCTGCCTGCTTGGTTTGTGCTCAGCTAACTGCGTGCTCCCTGCATATATTACACAGGCCATTGCTAACCCCATGTGACTGCATGGCCAAGGCAGCAGGGGGATGACAAGGGGGTAGGATCCAGCCTCTCATTTCTACAGGCACGAAGATACTCTTTTCTTCTGTGCCAAGAGGAGAGGAAATAGGCATTTCTGCAAAATGTTAATGAATTCATCACTTTACCATTCATATTATGCATGAATGTGTAAGGCAGTTATCTATATTTAGAGAGCAAGAGGAAAAGATTGCTTGCTTGAGTAGATCTAAGCCATATATGTACATGAAAACAAGCATAGGAGACTGGTCTGTAAATTGTGCTGATGCTAACACAGACCCAAGAAAAATATCAAGTACATTAAATTCCAAAATTATTGGAATTATAATTGGAATTATTCTGGTAGGGAATAGGATTAAAGACACCCATCACTGCTCCTCCACACACACAGTCCTGCCTTGGAATTTGGAATCCTGTATGTAACCAGTGCATTTCAAACCTGAGCTTGTTTTATGAATAAAAAGTAGATTGGGATGAAGCAAAGAAAACCTGCACATCCAAGGAAGAAGACAAACAGCTTCGAGCATTACAGGCAATACTTCGAGCATTACAAGCAGATACTGGCTTGGCCCCACCGCTCACCAAAGAGAATTCAAATGAAATAAACTGTTAGTAAAACTGTATCCTCGCCTTCTGCATTTCAAGTCTGTAGGCACCCTTGGCTCATGGTTTCAAATTTTACAAGATGGAGAACAAAGACATGGTTTTTTCTTTAACAGGAGCAGAAATTCTCACCTAACCACTTGTCCTTGGCTGTCATAGCAGAGCAATATTCTACTAAAATCAGGACTGGTAAATGCCAGCATCTGCCAAACTGCTCAGTTTCTGATCTCTGTTATATCAGAGTCAAAATCATGTGGCCCCAGTCCAGGCAGAAACTACTGGACTGTGCTGCACCCATGTTGATGTTATATCATCATAAAATGATATAATGATGTTTTATGATGTTAAAAAATGATGTAACAATATTTTATGTTCATTCACAGTGGGTTTTAATAAAACATCAGCTGTAACTGACAAAGAATACCAGTTTCTGTGTAACACAGAAAACAGCTGCCAAAAGATCAGTGCTTGGCACACAGCCACAATCCAGATCATGGGCAATAAGGCACCACTTGAAAGCTTAGTGGAACCTCACAAGACATTTGGAGCAAGGCACAAACCTTATTTCTTTCTCCCCTTGCTGTCACTACCCTTTCTGAAGGGAAAGGTTTCATTCCATCCAGCTCTGACATGGTGCAAGGCACCCATCCAATGGTCAGGCACTTGTTCCTTCCCCAGACCTCCTAATTCCTCTACAATGCTCACCAGAAGAGCAATTTTCATCCCTATGACTGATTCCTAGTGCCAGAGCAGTGGTGCCCAGCAGCCAGGAGTCAAGAAGCCAGTTGAGGGCTACCTAGGATGAAGATCATCACCCTGCCAGGGGCGTGTCCCTGGGGAATGGCTTTTTACCCAGATCTAGCCCAAACAAGCCACAAACCACAGCTGCTGCAGCTGCTGCCCCACATTTTGTGACAGCCACTGCCAAGAACCAACCTCATCATGTCTGTAGGTGCCTGCAGGCAGCTGCCAGCTGTGCTGTGCCCTCTGCTCTCCCCCTCCCAAAGCCAGCCGAGCCCTGTCAACCCCAAAATGTCAGGATGCAGCCCACTCCATAGACATCATGCCTTCAATTGCCATGTATCTAGTGCCTCTTACAGCCAGCTCTATAAGACATGACCATATTTCTAGCCCAGTTCAGTCCTTGCTAAATTGGGTAGCTGCTCCAGGCCTTCATTTCTGCATCTCTACCAACTCTCCTACATCCAAGTGACTGCCTGACACCAATTCATTTCTTTTCCTTTTCTTTTAGATAAGCATGCATTCCACTGCACAGAAGCAGACGTATTATCCTGGAGGTTATGCACCGCAGTGCAATTCATTTGAAGATTCAGAACTATTTAAATGAATCAGTTGCTAAGATTAACACCAGACAGTCAGCCAGGACCCAGAGACAGTGGGGCAACACTTAAATATTTCCTGTTTCTGATGTGGCTTCAGTCTGGTTTCAAAAAGGACCTAAAACAAACCACATAGGAAGCTCATTGCTGTGACATGAGAGGAAAGCCATGTTTTTAAAGCAGCAACAGCATCCCCAAGAAACAAATTTACAAAAACAGTCAGAGAAGAAGGTTTTCATACAGCCAAACTGTACTACTACTCTCATTTTCAGTAAAACAGCAGAAGACGCCAGTTGTGAAAACACAAATTGCTGCTATTTAGAGGCAACATTTCAAGGCAGAGCCTAGGTAATGAGCTTCTGCATCAATCCACTGCCCACCCAGGTAACATAATGTGGCTGCCCACAGCACAGCCCATGCTGCTGGCACGTATGACACCTCCTCTACCACCCAAAAGCCACCCAGCTGAACAAAACCACAGAGCTGACCTCCAAAAATTCCTCTTTCAATCTGTACCCTACTGACCAAGTGGTTTAAAAGAAACTGAGGTGTTTCAAATATGATCCTAAGCAATCATCTGAAATTAAAAAGTAAGTAAGGCGGCTTTACACTTTCCTATAAACCCTGCCACAGTATGTAAGGGAAGTCCAAAAATGACAAGAGAAAAATTACATTGTTTCCAAGTCCACATCTGTCCTTCTGTATCATAGCTGTGCCAAAAAGGAGTATAAATACCTTATTCGACATTTAAAATATTTTCTCTGCCCTGCTGCTGCATAAAAAATTCAAGTCAAAAAAGGAAGAGAATTATTTAAGGGAAATAACGAAAGTACAGTAAAGCACTGCAAGGTCCCAGGATCTGCACAAAGGCTGTGCCATTAATTGCCCAGGGTGGACCAATCAGTCCCTGCAGTGGGTCACAAGGACCCTCTGTCAAGGCTGGACACCCCTCCATGTGCATCCTGGCCCATGAACCCTACTTTCTTCCCCAAGCATTGGTCCAGTCTTGAGAGCAGGGATTGCCATACCCCAGCCACACAGTCATACCACTCTCCCAAAGCTGGGAGGAAGATTTGAGTTTCCTTTGGCACAGAAAAAAATAACTCATGTGTCTCGCTTCTTGGTTTACGTATAAAAACTGGACTCCTAACAATGTCACAAGGGACGCTTTGGTACCTCCAGCCCTGCTGGGATTCTTTTGCAGCCACAGCTCCCATGAAGTGCAGGGGCTCAGGCAGCCACTGGTGATTGTTTTCCATCAGCAGCTCCCCATTCAATGCACAAGTTTTCCAGGTCACTTCTGGGGTGGCTGACTCATCCTCACACCCCATAATTCTGCTTGTGAACCTCGCATCCACTGCCAGGGCTCCTGAGCCCTGCAAGGACTGAACAAGCATCACCAGTATTATTTTCACAGGAGCAGGGCAATATCTTGCAGGACAAAAATCCAACACGCATAATGAACACCAGATGTGAGTGAACAGCACCTCTCATTTCCCACATAAAGGCAAGAGAAGCTGCACCCCTGTGCCTGGCAGGATTATCGGACCGAGCTACGCCTCCACAACTCACCGCTCTGGGGAAAGAGATCCTCATCCCAGTATCAGCTCCAGAATCCATGCTGTGCTATTCTCCTGCTCAAGAAGAGTTCCTGGAGTCACCAATCCTTGGTATTGCCATTTCACTCTCCAGAAAGTGCCTTGTCCAAAAAAACACGAGCAAGACTAATGGGAATAGGCAACGGAGGCAGCCAAACCCTGTCTCTCCCAAAGAATTATGCTAACACGTCCAAATTTAACTGCCTACTAGGATAAACATTCTCCACAAAACTTCAGCCTCGCATGCTTATTTTCATATATGCTTCCCTTCAGCAAAAACCAAAGCAGGGGAGGAAAAAACCTATGAGAGAAGCAAAGCAAATGTGCTTTGAAAGCAGCTCCCAAACCTGGCATGAGATCAGATGGATACAAGAAAGAGCAGAGCCGAGCCCACTTCCCCGGGAGATCCCCTTGGATGCCCACACTTCTCCACCTTCCCCATGGAAATCAGGTGTGCTAGCGTGTAGGGGCAAACAGTGCACATCACCACTTTTTCATCTCAGATGGTAACAGGTTTTATAATGATGAAATAACATGCTGGTTTCCCCCCCCTCGACCCAGGCTGATCCCAGAGGAGAGGAAGGATACAGGTAGAGTATTCTCATCACACCTCCACGTGCCAAACATTACCTAGGCATTAACCTGACAGAGGAAGAGATGCATATTCCTTAAGCAGCTGTGCTAGGCTTTGCAAAAGTATGTGCATTTTTAAGGTCTCTCTGTATTATAAGCTACACATTTGCTTTCACAGCTATAACACTGAGTCTACAAATACAGCCAGCCCAAATTTATTCGAAGAATTGAATCAATAATTGAAACTCCTGCTTTGATCAAAGTGCCAGTGGCACAATGACGACTCATGTCAGCATTGCTGCTCTGAGATGAAAGGATAAGTATTCAGAGCTGAAAGCAGGGGAAGAAACTCCTGGTAAAAGAATGAAATACAAAGGCTGACATGGAGCTTGCGAGTGAGACGACACTTCTGCTACAGTCACACCACTTGTCAGCCCAGCAACTGTCTGCAGACATTTTCACTACTCTATAAATTTTGATTTCCAAGCAATAAAAAAACCTCCAAGATAAAAATTCATCACATAAATTCTTAGGGAAGGAAATCTTTTTCCACTGGGGGAGAAAAAGCAAAATCATCAATCAGCTACAACATACAGACAAGGCACTTGTAGAGCAGGAGTTTAAGCCATGATAAATTTTGCTGTACTTACTGCCTTTAAAAATGATCACGCTACAGAAAAGCACCGGCATGATCCGTGTCACTCCGATATTTAAGCCTTTCCATTAATTAACCAGAAGTGAAATAGGACCTATGTCTGTGGATCATTCAGTTTTAGTTCCTTGTTACTTCAAGCAACTAAGTTATAAAATTCCCTTCTTGAACTGAATAAACAGCATCCTGAAAAAGAGGAATTTTTTTCACCCCATTTGGAGGAGGTTTTGGGATCTCTCTTCCCCAGACACACACAAATATTCCTCTTGGTTCCCACTCACAGTCACAGACATTGCTCTTTATCTATCTATTTTTTTTTTTTTGCCAGCAGTGTCCTTTAGGTTAAATAGCTTTCTCCCTGAGTCATTCCCACAAGCTTGCAGTGTACAAAGGAGCCTGGGATAAGGACAGAACAAAAATAGTACAAAGGCTGTACAGTACTCTCTAACTGAAAAGGCGGGCATTGAACTCTATCGTATGGATTTCTAGAGTTTTTCCATTTTTTTTAACACAAGCAACAAACCATCCTAGGGATCCACAGTTCTTCACTTGATCTGTGTGAAGAACTGCTTGTTCTTCACTAAGATAACCCTACACTAAGCAGAGTCTTTGCACAATTCTTAAGTGCCATAACTTAAAGCAAAAAGAAATTAAACCTTCTTCCCACCAGAAGATATATTACAATTATGAACCTTCTATTATTAAATCATTACATGCAATTTATATTCAGCCACTTTTAAAATGCAGGAATTTAATAAAGGTGTTATATGTAGAAGTGCTAACAGGATAATTGCCTGTAGTTCTTGCTCCCAGATGGCTCAACTCAGATTTAGAACAGAGAAAATCACAGCAACAGCCACCAGTGTGGAGCCATCATATCAAAGCCAGCCTCAAAATGGTGCTGCTCACAAGCAGAAGGACACATCCCAGGGAACAGGCATGTCACTAGCAGGGACCCTCTGTCTGTCCCAGGTAGCCATCACAGGGAGGAATTTCACTAAAAGCATTTAAAATCATTAAATCATTCATTAAATTAAATTAAATTAAATTAACAATGTCATTATTTTCCAGCCTGAGATGTGATCACTGGAGTTACTGTTGCCTAAAGCACATTTATATTTGTGTTAGCCAACATGGTCAGAGCAGATAATCCCAAGTGCTGCTCAATTATTTAACTCCATGCTATGTGTCCTTGAGACATGGCATGCCCCTGTAGATCACCTCTGTCCTCGGCTGGTGCTGCCTTGACACGTGCTGGCTGTCATTGCCTGGTTTGCACAAAAATGACATGCTACAACTTCAAGATGTGGGACATACATGCATCAGGAAAACCACAGCCACACACCGTGGTGGGACACATCTGACCAGGACAAGGCCACTGGAAGCCAGCAAATGCTGCAGGATCTCCTGCTGCTAATGGGATACACCTTACTGTGTGGCCAAACTCTTCTCTCACATGCACCAATCCCAACCTGGAGCAGTTTTACCAGCTTCTACAGATTTACAGGAAATTTACACCCACAGTAGCATCTCACCTACTCAAAGACATATACATTTCCTAAATGCAACATTTGAACAGAAAAGTTGCTCTAAGAGTTTATTTTTTTTTTAGAGGTGATGTTGTTCTTGTTACTATTATTTCTACTTCTGCCCTGAGTGGAAGGCAGGCCGTTCCATTTAAAAATTTAGGACACAAATGGGGACCAGATTACATCTATCCCAAAGCTGCCAAAAGGCAATTGCTGCATGAAACCAAAAATCCTCCTGAGATTTTTCTCACATCCACAAAATATTCCCGAGCACTAAACTTTCCACTGGGACTATTAGACTAGCAGACAGCCTGTGTGTGAAAATCCAAGTATGCAGCTGTCCTCCTAATGGTTTCCAGGACAAGAAGGCTGCACAGGGCACACACTCCTGCCTTAGCACCAAATAACATTTATACCAGATCTGGCCTTTAAAGAGAGTTACATGCCTATCAGCAAGAAAAAAAGGCACTGTGGACCCAGGCTTTCTTTTCCTGAAGGAAAGCTGCAATGGTCAGCAGTAACATCTCCACATAATCCTGAAACACTTGTATGCACAGAGTCTGGCTGTGCCTGACCCTCCTCGGGCTGCTGCTGGGATCCCTTCCAACCCCCTTAGGTGTGTCTTCGCTGGAGAAATGCAAATTCTTTGGCCCTGTGCTGGCGTTTCCTCACAGAGGAGCTCTTGCAAGGAGCACCAGAGCTGTATCCATACATCCATCCCTCCATCCAGGGACTAATGTGCAAAGGGTTTGGTCCAGATCGTCGTGGGAGGCCAGGACTTGGAAACTGTCCTCAGGCCTATCACCAATCCCACAGATATTTGGACTTAGGAGAGGCCACGAGTGCCTCTTTGGACTGAAGCTGCCCTCCTCCAGCAGCTGAGTGCTTTCCAAAAGAAGAGGGAAAGCAAAATTTCCCCTGGCCAATGCTGATAGAGAGAAAAGGGAAGCAATGGACATCAGCACCGAGGAGAATGGACATGCAGGTGCTTGGGGGGGTCCCAGTGGCCCCACACAGCCCAGGGAAACTGGGAGGACCAGCCCCAGCAACACATACCTCCCCTACTTAACAACCTAAAACTAGCCTCCCTGAATTCATCCCCTCACACCACTGCTCTAGTTGTGGCTGGGGATGAGGAAGGCTGGGCAGGACACGGACCCTCCATGCAGGGCCATACCATGCACCCAGCAGAGACCCAGAGAGGGTTTTACTATGGGCTCTTGCCCACCCAATATTCTCCACCCTCACCACTTGGACATTTCTTGATAAGGTATTTATAGAACTCTTGGAAAAGCTTTTCTGGTCAATAGAAATTACTACATATATATACACATATATATGTATAAAAGTAAATATATAGACATGGTCTATATTTTATTTATATATAATATATGCAGCCATAGATCTCTCTCTATATATGTAAATATATAAAAACACATAAACATATATCTACATGTATTTAGATATATATTTAGTATCTATATATAACTATATACATGCACACCTATTAGCAGGAATGGCGCTGCCAGCTAGCTGTGCTCAGGAAAATTCATAGGACTCATGCTCTCTGCCACCCTTCTCGCAGGAAGCTTTTAGGCTTATTTCTATACATAAAAAGACATAACCTGAACTCAGTGGATGCACGAGAAGGGCCTTGCAGACCCCTAGCCACCAGATCCTCATCTCTGGCGGCAGCTGCCCACAGCTCCCGGGATGCTTGCACAGCAGCAGGAAAGAGAAAAAAAAACCCCTCTTTCCATCTAAAGAGGAAAAAGCCCAAGCAGCGACCTTCCTGTACTTAAAGCTATGAATCACAAAACCTGGCAGGAGGATTCGGGTTAAATTCACGTCGTGGGTTTTTTTTTTCTTTTTTCCTTTCAATGCTGACTTTTTTTTTTTCTTTTTATCCGGAGTTTATCTTTGTTCCCTGCACGGGTAGGAAGGTTAAAATATAAAAAAGTTCCCTCTAACCATTCCCCTGCAACAACAACGTGAGAAAGCGCTCTCCCGGCGCGGGAGGCCCCTCCTGCGTGTCCCCTGCGGCCGGCGCTGCCGCCCCATGCACCCGCGGGACGGGATGGGACGAGGCCAGTGTCCCCGGTGGGTGCTCCGGGACCGCTCCCATTGGCAGCCCGGCGCTAGGGACCCGCGGAGACGCTGCGATCGCTGCTGCGGAAACGACAGCGGCCACTCCGAGTGCCGCTGGAAACACTCCCCGCGCTCCCGGCCGGCGCTTCGCTCTTCCCGGGAGCGCCGGAGCGGCGGACCCCCGGCGCATTTCTCCTTCAGGATATACTGCGGACACCCCGCTCCGCCCGGGGCTGTTTCGGGGCGCGCCCCGCGCTGCTCTGCCTTCCCGAGCGGGGAAAATTCCCGGGGAGGACTCCGGGAGCAGAGGAGCGGGAGCAGCGGCGGCCGCTGGGCTGGCGGCTCGGGTCTAACGGAGCGTCCGGGCTCAGCACGGACTCGGCCCCGCTCTCGCACCGCCTGCGCGTTCCACGCAGCCCGGGGAAGCAGCGGGGTTCGCTGGGTCCGGGAGCCGGCGGAAAGCTGCCCAGGCCTTCCCGCATCCTCCCGGGAGGGCGGCGGGGCACGGCAGCACTCACGGGTGGGTATGAGAAGCGACATCCCGGCGCGGCACCCCCGCACACGCCGGCGCGCTCCCTGGCACACACGTGGACACGGGCACTCGCACCCCCCATGCACAGACACACGTATGCGCAAACATGTACGCACGGACACGCACGCGTGCGGGGACACACGGACACCGTCCCCCTTCGCGCCATTACCTCCGGCTCCGCGCCCCGCCGTCCCCGGCAGCACCGCTGCCATCCGCGCCGCTCCCCGCCGNACTTGAGTACGCCCGGGGTGAGCCTGTGTGGCAGCACGGCTGCCCTGCCTCATATCTAGGGATACTCGGGATCTAAATCCTGACGCAGGTACCGCCACAGACTCCCTGGTCCCTTGCGGGCCAGTTGGTGGGGGTTACGCCGAGTCCCAATCCCGTGAATTAACCCTGGGCATCCTCTTCTTCTCCCAGAGCTCTAGTTTCTCCCTGTGCATGGAGGAATCGATGGCTGTTCGGGGATTGACTGGGGATATAATTTCGTTCCTAAACTCAGCTCCCCGTTGCTAAACTCAGCGCCCCATTCCTGAGTGCAGCCTCTTATCCTGCTGCCCACCTGCTCCATCACACCTCTTTGTGGTTTGGCACACCATGTCCACGGGATGAAAATTCATTAGGGCTGGAGTGACCCACTGCTCCATCTCCCCATGCTGCCAAGGGTTTGACAGAGGGGACATGGCAGAAGAGCTCCTCTGGTCTCTGCACAGCACTTCTTTCCCATCCCTGCAGCCATGTGGCCACAGACTGGGTTGGGCAGTTTCAACACACCCTATTCCCAGCACTGTCCCATAGGGTAGGCATCTTTTAGGATGAGTGGCACTGACAGGACACTGCTTGGGATTCCCCATCTCAGTCCTGCAAGCTGCTCAGTGATGCCAGGATTGTCCATTGTATTTGTACTTCTTTCTCCCAGGGACTGATGGTGACTTCTTCCTCCTCAAGACTGTGCCAAATGGATAAAGACAGGTAGGAAGAAATGCAGCAACAGGTTGAAGAAGAAACTACTCACTGTCACCATAGCCCCATAAAGAGGCACAGCAAGACAGGAACTGGCCCAGTGGCATGGCCACAGGACTGGATGGATGCAGAGAGGACTCCCAGCAGCTCCAGGCACTGGGAGGGTGCTGTGGTTCACAGCAGTCTGAGGCATTGCTTTTTTGCATCACAAAACCCAGCTTTGCTCAAAGTTTGGGTTTTGCTCAGATGCAAGACAGAGGGAAACTACAGGATATGGGAACAGGCAAAGAAGGAAAAAATATTCAATGGTGAAATCAGGTTCCTCAGTTCCTGCATCTAAGCAACTCCCACGACAGAAGTTATCCCAGAACAATGTTTGCCATGTGAGCGGGGCATCCTCAGTGGTGCCCTTCCCTCCATGCTTGTGTGCAAGGCGAAGTAAGTGCCAGTCAGGTGCTGTGATGTCTCTCTGAAGCTTTGAAACTGAAGCATCTTTTACCTGTCTCCCTGAAGTCACCTAATACAGCCTGGGGTTATGTTCAAACAGGGGAGCAGAAAATTACAAATATGCTGCTTTTTGAGGTGGGGGGCAAGGAGAACCATCACATCCTCGACCTCTTCAGGAGAAAAACTACAGGCCACTGCTTAAGGTACCAGACTTGGATTAGAGATAGATGTTCCGTTCCTTTGTCATCTGCAGATGCCTTGAGTATGTGGGAGAAGATTAAGCCCAAATCCGTGTTTTTGAATGCCTAAATCCTCTTCAACGTCGTGGGTAACCTTGACAATAGAGTTAGACACCTCAGTCCCCACAAGGCATTTGCCTTGGATTTTTCAGATTTTCCTACCTCCCACAGAGAGGTCAGCTTTGCTTATAAGCACAGGTGAACCATGAGCCAGCTCAGTTGTAAAATGAAGGTGAAATGTTGCCCTTGCTTGTTAAGTGCCTGTTCACTGTGGCCGATGAAGTGAGATGAGGGCACTGCTGTCCAGTGAGTCCACTGAGTTCAGTTCAAAGTGGCAATTCAAGCACTACTTTTTGTCATGTTCCAACTGTATCATTTAGTTGGGCAAAATGGGACACATTATTTTGGTTATTCTGCTTCCCAGTCTGTGTCATGGAGGTCTGGGGGCAATCTGGCTGTACTGCCCTTAGCCAAGCAGATCCAACCTGTTCAAGGGCTTATTTTTGTTTCTCATTCTGGCCCCAAGGTTTGTGCTCCCCTTTCACCTGCAGCTGCATGGTGATCAGTGGTGATTTTGGCGCTAGAAGAACAAATATATCAAGAAAAAAGATTATCTGCCGTCTAGTCTTTCAGTAGAATTGCAAGGACCTGGTGAACTAGGCTGTAAATGTTCCCAAGGAAAAGACTCCTTTTTTTCTGCTGAAGTAAAAGTATGGTTTCAATTTTCTCTCATGTTATTCATTTTCTGGTGTGTATTTCCACATGATTTTCAAAATCTTTTTTCCTGTTCAATTCCATTTTGATTTGATAAACTGGTAAGTGGCCACAAAGGATGGCAGATTGGGAGTTCTCTAACCCCTTGTGGAGCTGTGTCTGCCCAAGAGGGCAAGGCAACTGCTACTCAAGCATCTCCTTTTTGCAGCTCCAATATTTTAATAAATTTCATATGTACTTAGTAGTTTGTTTATTTATATATTTTATTAAAATATATTGTTCCCTCAATTTGGGAATAGCTCCAATATTTAAATATTTATTTGTGTGTTTGTTTGTTTGATGTCATTCTTCTAAGGCATTTAGGGCAGGAAAGAAGTTAGTTTTTCACCCCTTTTGGTTCTAACCTGCTCAGCCAGGACCAAGTGCCACCAGAACTCCAGTTGTGAGGTCAGCAGATATGATACGACAGTGATATCTCTTTTCAGGATATGACAGTGCCATCTCTTTTCACTGCCTCCCTCCTGCTTCTCCCTGGTAGCCACGGATTCAGGAGACCCGCATTATCCATACATCTAATGTCTCTTATACCCTTCTAGGGAAAACAAACACCTCTCATGGATATACCAAGCACTTTGGTGAGCTACATGGGAAGGGAGCAGCATTTCTAGGTGCCACCATGGCTTGGTCCTTAGCAGCCTCCTGCATCACTCAGCATCCCTGCACCATCCCAAACACCTGCTGGCTGCCTGGGGAGCTCTGAGCAATTGCTGCTGACAGACGTGGGGCTGGATCCCTGAGGCCCTGCAGCAGGGATGCAGCCATCCCCAACCACAAGAGCACATGGGTATTGACGCTCGTTACATTTGCAGCCAACCATGCGTGTAATCCCACAGATTCCAAATGCTGCAAGCAAACAAAAAATTGTCCCGCTCCGCCTGACACTGCGGCAACCCCAAATGCCTGCGCACAATTCCACTTCTTGCTGTCACTGCTGCTTTTACCAGTGGCTGATGGGCAGACAGAGGGGTCCAGCCCCATTAACACCACCTCTGGGGATAGCACAAATAGCTGCCCTGCAATGCGGAGACCACAGCAAGACCTGAATCAAGAAATCAGAATACACTGCATAGAAACTTCTACCCAGACAAATTCAGTAAATAAAAGCCACAAGGCCTTTGATGTAAAAGATGTCCTTACCATACCTCAGGTGGACAATACCCTCTTTCTTCTTGATAGTTAGAGGCTTTGCCTGCCCTACAGAGACTTCTAGCTACTGGGCAGGGGCAGATCCTCTTGCAGCATTGGAGCATCACTTTCTAAATCACATCTGCAGAAGGTTTTCAAGTAATCTTGTAACCTGGCAGCCAGTAAACTCAGCTCCAGTAAACCTGGAGCCCCAAAGAAACCCATCCTGCTAAATAATTAGCCACTGTTAAGATTTCTACCGCGACAACTGTGCACATTTATCAGATCGCCTCTGATACACATTTCATAGGCAGCATTGTATTTGGAAGCAGCAGAAATATCTCTGCACATCTGTTTTTCCAGTTCTGCCAAAGAGCTTTCATTTCTCTCTAATAACTTGACCTCTTTGGTTTCTGGCAGAAGACAGCTAAGCAAAGCACTCGCTCTCTGGGTTTGCTCCAGTATGGGATGAGGTCAGGACAAGAAAGGAAAAACAGCTGGATGGCTATGAAGCAGTGGGAAGAAACAGGGCAGGGACCAGGACTTTTTCTTTCCTTCCCTTTTATATCCAATGGGATTTAGTTTCTGGGTGTGTTTATTCCCCAGGCAGACAGTATCACCAAAGCAGTATTTCCTGCAAGCTGCTGTTGTGGGGAACCTCCTCCAGCAGCTGACCATGCCCAGGGTGCTCTTATAAATAGCACAGCCAACTAATTCCTCCTCTGGTCGGCTGTCCGGAAATGTGAGGTGCAGGTCCTAGGGGTTTCCACTGATACAGTGCGTCTCCCACACATATTCATCTCAGTTTTGGCAGAGTGAAGTTCATACCCCCCACTCCCACTTTATTTTTCCATTTCATCACATTCTCATTACTCTACCCAGGGCTTTCTGCACTGGGAGCTTTCACCTCAAATTTTTTATTCAGTCTGCTTCCTTTTTTTTTGATATTCAATTAAATCATCTTTAAGCAGCAAGAAGAAAAAATGCCAGTGAGGTGGGAAGGAGGTGGAAAAGAGAGGAAGGATGAGGAAATGGAAAATGGGGAGAAGATATGCCAAGCACGGGAGAGACAATCTGCATATGTTCCTCTGTTGGGATAGTTTTTCTCTCCCTGATCTCACTTTCTCCATAGCCAGAAATTCCACCTCATGATTTGCCAAGGCGAAAACGTAGCATTTCTCTGCTGGGCCACAAAGCAAGTGTGAAATGTTCTGTTTTAATCATTTACAGAACAAAAGGAACACAACAATCACCATCTGATTCATATCTGCTGAAATCCCTCAGCTAACGCTGTGGGAGAGGAGATGAAGAAAGGAAAGGGTGGTCTGTTTTGGTTATTTTTTTCCTTCTGGTTAGTCACTGCTGACATAAGACAAGGAGGACTACATTGGATTGTTGCAAAGTTAAGAGCTCCGAGTGTCCTCTCCAGTAGATGACTGGAGAGAAAATACACAGAACATTACAAGTGCTGTTTCCTCTAATGTGTGATCCCATTCCCCTTCCTGAGCCAGAAGGTTTAGCTGCATCATCAAGTTTGAGAGCCTTTCATAGACCTTTCTCCCATGATGTTTTCTAATCACTTTTTGAGCCCATTCATACTTTTGGCACCCTGGACATTCTGTGGCAGCAAGCTGCACAATGGAATTGTGTGCTGACTGAAGACGTACTTCCTTTGGGCTGTTTTAAGCCTTTCCCTCTTTCACAGAATCTCAGACTGGTTGAGGTCAGAAAGGGGCTTTGCACGTCATCTGGTCTAACAACTCTGCTCAGGCAGGACCACCTAGAGCCTGTTTCCCAGGACCATGTCCAGATGGCTTTGGAATAACTCCAAGGATGGAAAGTCCACAACCTCCCTGAGAAATACATGCCAGTGCTTGGTCATCGTCACAGAAAAAACTGTTTCCTGATATTCAGAGGGAACCTCCTGTGTTTCTTTTTGTGCCCATTGCCCCTGGTCCTTGCACTGGGCACCACTGAAAAGAGTCTGATTACAACCTCTTTACAACCTTCCTACAGGTATTTATACACATTGATGAGAACACCCAGAGCCATTCCTTCTCTATGCTGATGAGACCCAGCTCTCTCAGCTTTTGCTCAGAGAAGTGCCACGGTCCCTTCATCACCTTTGTGGCTCTTTGCTGGACTATGTCCACTATGTCCATATCTCTCTTGCACTTATTTACTTCTATGCCATTCATAATTCTTGTATTGCTACTGTACCTTCCTTCAAGCATCTCTTTTCCACCTAATTCAGCTGTAGTTTACTCAGAGCCTGCTTTCATGGAAGCTGCTCTCTCCCTCAGTCACTTTTGCCTCACTTGTCAGGTACTTCTCCAAGGAACGTCAGAAATGTTCTTACAAGGTACAGGTGAGCCACGCACTGACTTACACAGCAGGAGACCACAGAGAGGTTTTCAAAGGTCGAGCATGGCAAAGCAGAGCACAAATCTTTAAGACAAGGAGAGAAAGAAGAGCTAGGAAGGGATTTCCCATTCATTGTTAGTTCCATCATTGGAAGCTTTGGAATCACTAAAATTTTTGCAAACATGTAGAGAAGGAGAGTATGAGAAACATCCAGCACAGACTCAGCAAGGACAGAGGTTTCAGACTCATCTGACCTGCTGCAATGAGGTGATAAACCTGGTAGATGAGCGAGAAGGGGCGGATGCTGCATGTGTTGGTGTGTAAGTGTGACTTCTGCTACTGTGTCTTGTGGTGTCACTATACGCAAGATAGGAACACCCAGGCTACAATAAAATATGAAAAGATGGATGCACGTTTGGTCAAAACCTTTCTTAGAGGTTAGTTACTCATGGTATGATGTGATGCAAAAAACCTCTCATGAATCTAGTCCCTGTCAGTGTTTCCACAAATAACGCAAAATCCAAGGACAGCTTTTTACATTTGCAGTTGACAGCAAGCTGGGACAAGCTGACAGAAAGCTGGACACAGGACTAGAGGTCAAGGAAGACATGGTGAGCACGAAAAAAGGGATAGACTCCACTGACCCTCCATTAGATGCTCCCTTCAGACCCTGCAGAGCAGGCAAGAAGCTCTCAGTCTGACCCTTGGAAGGCCTTTTTCCTGCTTATGCCTGCCTTTGGCTTAAATTATGGAAATCTAATTGGACACTGAGGAAACTCTTCCAGGGCAACAGAGCATGGGGGTGAAGGCTGCTAGGATGAGTTGGTCCTGCACACAGGGTGATGTGTGAACAGGGACCACTATCCCTGCATCCAGGCAGAAGTGAGGTGTATGTGTCTTCCTGAAGTCCTGCTCAGACCTGCCTTTCTGTGATTTTTATCCTTATGATGCTTTATTACAATATTGGTGTTTCGTCTCAGCATGTTGTTATTATAATATTCCTTTATCTGCTGCTCCTCTACTAATAACTTCTGCTGTTCAGGTGGCTGGCTTGACCAGGGCTGAGTGTTTTTGACCTGATATTCTTTGGTTATACAATCACTTCACAGCATAAATCCAAGGTGCTACTGGGATGGTCTTGTCCTCTACCTCTCCAGCCTGTGATTGGTCTTACCACCTGTCTTACCTGGCACTGCAAACCAGACAGCTGTACCTGACTTAGGTCAGGGGACTGATCCAGCTGAAAACTCACCAGATGGGAGGAAGGCAAGAGAAGAAATCATATTTCCATTACTTGTTCTCTATCTCATATCCTTTATCTGTCTTGTCTACCTTGGATGGAGTAATCATGTCTTGCGCTATGTTTGGAAAGCAGAGTGGAATTGTAAAGTGATATAAGCACTGGTTTGGATAATCTTTTCCAGGCTGAGAGATGTCTAAACACTTGGGCAGAGGAAAGTAGTGTCTGAACAGTTCCTTCTAAAATTGACCAGAACTTGTTATTTGGGAAAGGGAGCTTTTCTTTGTCACTAAATACTAAGATCTAGAAGGTTTGCCAAGGTTAGGAGGAGGGGGCACATGCCACTGAGGAAAAATTCTGTTCAAGGAATAAGAGAAGGAAAACCAAGAGGATAAAAGGAGCTGGTCTAAGTTCTGTCACAGAAAATACATTTTAAAGTTATTTGACATGTTTTAACCACAATCAGGTAATGAATGAGGCAGGCAAAGGAAGGCTCTTGGCTTTATTCCCACTCCCTATTAAGACACTCCTCTGAGTGAATGCATGTCAGAGCAGTCTCTATCCTGACACCAAGTGGAGAGAACTCACATGGACTACTTTAAAATGTGATCAAGCGTATATCCTCCCTGGAAATGAGGACAACCACTCTTTTATGTGCCACCCATTCTAGAACCAGTGAGGCACCATTAAGCTTTTAAGCATTTTTCTATTTCTAGGAATTTTTTTTCAAGAACCTGTCTCCTAGCAGCAGAAATATACATTGGAGATAGTTATACTTGATAAAAACCACTCTCTGGGCTCCTGCAGTTTTACCCTCCTATCCCAAGTTTCCACCAGTGCCATACGTGGTGAGTACCCAGTGGGTACTGGGATGTGGATCATATTTACTGGGGTCAAGGTGGGTTTCAAGAGTGGCAGGGTAGTCACAGAATCACAGAAAGGTTGAGTCTAGCAGGGACATTTGGAGTTCATCTGGTCCAATCACCTGCTCAAGCAGGGCCACCTACAGCCCATTTCCCAGGTCTATGTCTAGAGACCTTTTGAGTATCTCCAAGTATGGGGAATTTCTTGCTCTGAAAATGAAGGGGAGGGTGCCTTTTCCTTGTGAGGAAGGGCCAGTGGTCGGTCATGTCAAGGTGATGCACATTTCAGTGTGCCAGAGCAGTCTCACCATGCTGCAAAAGAGCAAGGCAGAGTACCTAGTCCTGAGGCTGGCATATCTCCCAGCACATCTGATTTCACAGCATACATCTTTCCAGCATGCTCTTCTCAGGAGGGGTTGGGACCTGGTCAGTTCTGCGCTCCTCAGTATGAGAGAGATGTGGAGCTCCTGGAGCAGATACAGTGGAGAGCTACAAAGAGGATTAAGGGACTGAAGTATCTCCTCTCTTAGGAGGATTGGCTGAGGGCCTGTTCAGCCTTGTGAAGAGATGACTGAGGTGACCTTATAAATGTCTGTGAGTATCTGAAGGGAGGGTGTCAAGAGGGTGGAGCTGGGCTCTTGTCAGTGGAGCCAAGCAATAGGACAAGCTGCAACAGGCAGAAACTGATGCACAGGAAGTTCCACCTGAATATGAGGAAAAGTTTCTTTACTGTGTGAGTGACCAAGCACTGGAACAGACTGCCCAGAAAGACTGGAGGGTCTCCCTCACTGGAGATATTTTGGAACTATCTGGATGCAACTCTGTGCAATTGATGGCACTTGAGCAGGGAGGCGGGAGCAGATGACCCCACTGTGGTCCCTTCCAGCCTTACCCATTTTGTGATTCTGTGATTTTCCCCTTTCCATGCACATCAGACCTCCAGTGCTGGGTGGCCAGAAGCCCTCCTTCAGAAGCTTCCCATCCTGCAGCTCAAGTCCTCGCCACACCTTACCTAGAGCACTACTAACGCATCCTGAGAATCACACCTCTTCTTACCTTGGCCCTGGGATTAAGGGTAGATCACTGCCAGATGAGTTTTCCCCATGGATTAAACCTTTGAAGCCTTCAGCTTCCATTGCTCATTTGAGGTTGTTTTCTCTCCTTGTGTCTTACTCTTCTCTCTTGCTTTACACATCTCTACTTCTGCCTCTCAGTTGAAGAAAAATCCCTCATCATTTTGCAAGGTGCCAGAAAGTCACAGAAACTCCAGTACCAGCCACTGGCTAAGCCTCAAAAAACCTCCAGCCATGAAACAACAGCATCCTATCCTCTGCACCAGAAAGGTAACATCTTTCCTCCCAGAGGAAAAAACCCTGCATCAATTTAACACAGAAAGCTGTCAAACACATCTAATGTCATGCTGTTCCATCCCTCTGATGGATGGCATTCAAAAACAGCACAGAAAGGAGGCACTGGTGCTGATAAATTTAAAAGCATTTAGCAGCTGCCCTGTTGTTTAAGTCATCTCCTAATTACTCAACATTAAAAAAAAAACCTAACCAGAGGAAAATGTGTCATGCATGGACTTACCCAGCTGATCCAGAGCAAAGAGGGCTGGGGCACCTTCGGAGAGCTCATTGTCTGAGGGAAGAAGAACAAATGCTAGGGAAGTCAGCTGGAGAGGTAGATGAGGACAGATTTGGTGACAGTGCTGTATTAATCACTCTGCAGATAAGCCCCTGCTCAGCTTGCTTCCAGTTCACCCTGGCAGCTTTCATGTGCTTGTTGTGGGTTTTCTTTTAATTCAGATGTTACTGAAAAACCTCAGAACCAGCTCAGGACAGAGATTTGTCAGGATGAACCCTGAAGAGCAGAAGCTCCACTGCTCCATCTGTACCCTGCCTGGGATCCCTGGTAGTGCTCCCCTTTTGTCCATACCACAGCTCTTCACTCCCTTTCTTCAATTTACCCAGTGCTCAGGGCATGGCCATGAGCACCCTGCCTGCAGCGAAGCTTTCATGTATGCTACAGTCTCCTCCAACAACAGCAGCTGGAGAAGGTTTAACCAGCAGCAGCAAGAATTATTCAGAGGCTGACCAAACCTTTGAGTCATCAGATAACAGCACTGCAGTAACTAGTGCCTTTGACAGGTGAGACCATGGGCTTTGGAAATCCCTGAGCTGGTGGCATCTGTCACCAAAACTTACAGGTGTTTATTTTGCATCCCATAAATGAGCCCGCCCAATCTTGTCTGCTCCCAGCTGCAGAGCACAACACACACAGATCCCTCACTACCAGTAAGATCCACAACCACACAGGAATATGTGACCAAGCATTGAATTCCATTTGTGCCTTGTAGTTCATGGGGATTTTGCTATTTTCTTGCAAGGTCAAAAATGCTGCTAAATTGAAAAACCCCATGAAAATTTTAAAAAAATTAAATTGCAGAGGGTGGGCGTTTTTGTGGTGTTTTTTTCCTTTACGATTCATGGTGTTTTTTTCAATGAATGGGCTTGATTTAAAAAACTTTTGATCTGGAGTCTGTGGATCCCTGTATTCCTAGGGGTTCCAGGAGGACATTTGAGAAGGGCACCTGCATGACACCCTACAGCAATCCCACACCTGTGCCCTTTCTAAGAGATCTTGTCCCTGTTATAAAATGCTCTTAGGCCTAACAGTTAGAAAAAGTTGTGAGTCACGAGTTTAGGATGGCAATGGGCTGCACACAAAACCAAAAGCCAATGTATATACACATTCAATTGTTCAACTGGTTTGGATTTCTATGAGCTCCTGATGGCAGTGGCTCTGCCATCCTCTGCTTTACAGACACAAGCACAGTGCAATCCTGAAGCCTACAGGCATTTAACCAATACAGTTATAAACAATAACACAGATTATGCACATAGCAAAGACTTTTAAGAAACAATAGAAGCAGAGATTGTTCTAAAGGGGAAAAAGAGTGGACTGCAGCAAGCATTCCTGTGCTGCTCCCCTGGAGCCACCCTGGGCTGAGTACCTACAGAAGCAATAGATGTTCTGTCATAAGGATGTTGCCCAGTGGTGGGGATATTGAACCCAGGGCTCAAAAGCATAAATCTACTTATGGGTTCAAAAGTATAAAGCTACTTATGTAATTCAGGTCTCACAGAAAAGGAAGCAGTGCTACATCTTGGTTTGTCCCTTTCCCTTCCCCCAGCATCTGGGCTATCAGTGGGAAGCCAAGGGAAACAGGTGGAGATAAGTGAGCGCTTTACTAAAGCAAAGTGTTTCCGTTCCCAAGGTGCTGCCATCTGGAAGGCTGTGGGTTTATTTTGGTTTTAGTCTGGGGCACAGCACATCTCAGACAAAGAAGGAACTTTGCCCAGGGAAGGACAGCTTGTGCTGGCCCAGGGGACAGAGACCTCTGGTAAAAAAGATGACCTGGAGCTAAGCAAGGAGCACTTGTGGCTGCTCCTGCCAAATGTTCAAATGGGGATTAAAAAGCAAGTAAGAGCAGCTGACTGAAAATTAGGTAGAGATTAATTGATAGAGGAAATAGGACTGCTGGCTACTCCTCATTGCATCTGCACCAAGTGCTTTCCTGAAACAGGGAATTTCTAGAGAGCCTAGCCTTGAGAGCCAATGAACCCTAGCCTTGAGACAACTTGTGTCTGGCTAAGGTGGGCTGAAGCATTGAACAGCCCTTGCACAGGGAGCCCGAGTTAGGGCATCCCCCTTGTCGTTGCCAGGATAGCACGTATCCCTGCAGCCAACCTAAATTATCCCACACAAATATGATGGAAGAGAATATTTTATCAGTTCTCCTGTCACTCCTTCCCAACCATGGTCATCTGCAGAGTCCTACTTGTAGAGAGTGAGGGTGGTTATGTCTAACACAAGTGGCACATTAACTGGCCAAAAGATGGGTGTTGGGGCCTTTTTTTTTCTCTTTTTTTTAACTCCACTCCAAAGAAGGAAAACAAGCCACAGATCAAGTGGCTGTGTCAGTGTGGCAGTTTGGCAGATCTGACCTTTCCCACCTTCATACCAAGTACTGCCCAGCTCTGGACATAGCCCAGCAAAGCCCCTGGGACCACTGCAGCACAGGGAACAGCAGCAGCACATTGGGAAGGCTCTCAGCACTTTCACTGGGTGGATTAAGAGCTAGGAAACATATCCTACCTCCTTTCACATTGGAAAAGGGGTGGATCCCACCATGAGACAACCAGTTTGTTTCATCCAGCTTCCAGTTTTCACCAGGGTCCATCTCTGATCCGCAGCATCAAAGATCTGCTTGCAATGCCTCCTGCTGCTCTCTCTGGAGAATAACCAAAAGATACTCTGAGCATCTGTCATGCTGCTATTCCATAGCCAGCTGCTGAGAAGCTCACCTCAGCAGAGGAAAATCTTGTCAATATTTCAGGAAAAAAAGAAAATAATTTTTAAAAATGGAGGAAAAACCCACATGGTTCACAGGGACCTCTTGGACCTAGGATTTGCTGACTCTACTCTATTCTACTCAACTTATCACATCAACAAGCCTCCCCACTGCATCAAAAGGCCACCAACGCTTGGACCTCCTAAATTTCTGTTATCAGTCTGACCTACACTTAGAAATTCCTAATCCATCATGACACTTGCAGAGATGGTGTTTTACTTCTGAGTAGGGTGATGTTTCACAAGGACATCCATTGGCGGGGTGTGTCTTGACTTTAGAGGCCCAGCCATCAGGTCCTGGCAAGTGAGGGCACTTGGCAGGCTTGCTGGCCCTCATTCCCACATCCCAGCTCCTCCATGCACAGGAGTTGCAGGCTAGAAGTTCCAGTGAGATATACATTCCAAGGCAATGCTACAACTTGCCACTTGGCTCTCACAGCTGCCCCAGTGCCAGTGTGGTGGCTGTGAGTCACCAAGGAAGGATGGGGATTATTGAGCAGTTAACACAGGACCTCTCCACCCTACAAAGTTCCTTTCTGGTGTAGACACTAAATTATTTTCCTAACTATCAGTCATTTAGTGCAACTCACAGGTTTGTTGCACCTGGGAATCCTCATGGAGACATTTTCCTTCCCTTGACTCCTTGGACCTGTGCATGTGGGCAATCCCAGATGTGAGCAAAGACTCTGAGAATAACTCAGAGAGCAGCCCTGCAGAGGACTTGAGGTTCTCATGGATGAAAAGCTGGACATGAGCCAATGGTGTGTGCTCACAGCCCAGAAAGCCAACCTCATCCTGGGCTGCATCCAAAGCAGTGTGGCCAGCAGGGCCAGAGAGGGGATTCTGCCCCTCTGCTCTGCTCTGGTGAGACCCTAGATGCAGTGCTGCATCAGCTCTGGGATCCCAGCACAAGAAGGACATGGATCTGTTGGAATGAGTCAAAAGGAGGACCCTGAAGATGATCAGGGGACTGGAGCATCTCTCCCATGAAGACAGGCCGAGAAAGCTGGGCTTGCTCAACCTGAAGAGGAGAAGGCTCCAAGGAGACCATATAACACCTTCCAGTACATAAAAGTGGCTTATAAAAAGGTTTAGATTAGATATTAGGAAGAAATTCTTTACTGTGAGGGTGGCGAGGCACTGGAGCAGTTTGCACAGCTGGAAGTCTTCAAGACTAGACTGGATGGGCAAACTGGTCTAGTGGGTAGTGCCCACAGTAGGGCTGTTGGAGCTAGATGATCTTTGAGGTCCCTTTGAAACCAACCAATTCTGTGATTCTATGATCCCTGGTGGGGTAGCACATACATTTAATGCATCCCTAGACCTTTAGGATTACATGGATTTGGAAGGGAACAGAGTCCTTGCGGTATCAGCAACCTCTAATTTACTAAGGAAGCATATAACAGTGTTGTGGTGCAACAAGAAGTTTTTGCCTCTGTTGGAAGATGCTGAAAAGGAAGTAACAAGGATTTTCCCTAGCACTGTCTGAAGCAAACCCAGACCCCAAATGGCAGCAATGGAGCTGATTTCATAGTGAGATGAGTCCCATGAGACCCACCACACTGACAGCTGGTCATCACAACTCAGCCTCTGATTTTCTTTGTCATTATTTGTAGGAGTTTTTCATAATTAATGCTGTCACAACCCAAATTCAGGACACTCCTGGAAGGAATAGGCAGATAGCAATGGAGGGGCACAACCACACCAGCACCATCTCCTTAGGAAATGAGGCCAAGAAAGAGATGGACTGGGCCCTGCCTCCACAGGGAAGCAAAGCATGGCTGAGCCATCTCTCTGCACTTGTCAAGCACTGGTGCCTCTCAGCTACCATCTTGCTGAGGGGGCTGCAGAAAGGGGCAGCAGCCTCACGCTCAGGTACTCGGCTCCCAGTGGCTCCCAGCATGGCACAGCCCAGGCCACTGCCTCAGCCACTGCCAGGTCTCACCAGCATGGACCAGGAGTGTGCTGGTGCTTTCTTGACTGGCCAGACCTGCAGGAAGTTGTTTCACACATTCTCTTGCTCAACACCTTGATTGAGCAGAATTAAATACTTGTCTGTATATGTTTGGTGAGCAGCAAGCAGGACAGGTCACTGCATGCGCGAGCAGAGCTGGGCTGGAGTTTTTTGATGTAGCAAATTCACCTGAGTTGCAATTAAGAAGTACTGAGACTTCAGGGAAATTTGGGTTGACTAAGTAATTAGTTTAAGCTGAAAGAGAAGAAAAAGAGTCCTGAGAAGAGCAGCAAGGCTCCATCTTAAAAACGGAAATTTTTTTCTTGTTGTTTCAAGTGCTAGTTTTGGCTTGAAAGTGACCTAATTTGCTTTTTCTTTTCTTTTTTCTTATTTTTTTAAGTCATGAAAAGCAGTAAATAATCTCAAACCAGAATGTCTCATGCTACGCTTTTGAAAAGATATCAAAGAAGAAAAGAAACATTCTCCTTTAGAGGGTGATCCAAACCAAAAAGTATTTTCGATTTTTCCCTTCAGTCACTGAAATGAAAAACCTATTATTCGTACAGCTACACTACTGAAAGGCATCTCTTCAATGTGTACTGCTGGCAATTTCTTCCTTCTACCTGCCAAGGGAGGGATTTGTCTTGAAGTTCAACAAAAGTATAAGAGAAAAAGAACAAAAGGGGAATTTATCAATGTAGCATAGAAAATAAAATGGCTTTTCCATATTTACTTGTTTCTCTGAAAGAAGTAACCTCAGCTCTTTGCCTGCTGCCCCACTCTGCTCAAAATCATATAGACATGAAATCTGATAGACACGAGTGCTGAGCTCTCATCACACAGAAGATTAATTGCAGATGTAGAACCTTCTGATTTCACTGACATGTAAGGTCTAACCAACATTAGAGAAAGCAAAGGTCAAAATTTATTTGGGTCAATTAACACCAGCAATGACAAACACCCAGAAGATCATAAACCTCAGTCCTTGCTGTAGCTTTGGGGCATCCATCTCTTCCCTAAACAGCAGAGCCTGATGTCAGCAGAGGCTGCTGGTGTCAGGTGTTCAGTGCCAGCATCAGAGATCAGAGATGGGTTTGTGGTCCCTGTCTCACCACAAAGCACGCATTGTGCCCACTGTCCACTGCGGCTGCCCAGCAGGAAGGGATGGGAAGGAAAGGGGTGAGTGGAAACACAGGACAAGGCCCACTAGCTGCATTTATAGTCACGCAATAGGCCCCCTGCTAAAATGTGGAGCTGGAGAAGGAGGCATTGCTGCTCCTGGAGAAGGAGGCTGGTGTCTCACCAGAGCTGGGATGACAGTTCCAGCTGCTTGAAGGGCTCAGCCTTGCTACAGTCAAAAATCAACTCCCATTAGCTCCATCTTTCAAGAAGACAAATCAAATGTGAGATTTTTCAAAGGATCTGCACTCAGGTTCTCTGTACAGTCTTCACCTAGGGCAAGGTGTGCTCATTTTACACACCTATAGCTTCCACCATTCCTCTGAGGAAAAACAAGTGAGAAAAGACCCACATTCCTCCTATATCCTGATACAATATTAAAAAAAATAACAGGGGCTAAATACATTAAGACACCTTTCACTCTGCAGCTTTTACTGAACCTCAAAAACAGCAATGCAGATCACAAGCACTGTCCATTTTCAATCTAACCTGCAAATTTCTTCCAAACCGCAGGAAAAAATAGCATAATATTGGAATGAGCATTTCACCAACGTTTTACAATCCCTCTAATCTGTCAGGAGTGGCTGCTGAAGCATAAGCCCCAGTTAAGCTTCTCTTCTGGAGCATTTCCAGTTCAAGACAATCTGCCATACAGCCTCTCAGAGCTCTCAGCAACTGCATGGGGATATTTTATTTTTTAGTACCATAAACTGTAGAATTCACATGGCCAGAACAGCAGGAAAATAAAAGTTAATGACTTGAAATTAACCCAGACAGACAAGAGATTAAAGCATCAAACCCTAAATGCTACAGCATGCAGGGGCTTGATCTGCTGGACAAGTATAGGCTGGAAGTGTTTGCCCAAACACTGCCCTCAAAATTGGCTCCATCCATGTGGCTCAGGTGCTGCTGAGTGGAGATGCAGATGCTGCACAAAGGATCTCACATTTCTCTGAACTATCATGTCTCCTTGCATATGGTTCTGCTTTAGAGCTTTAACTGCATCCACCTACTTGACTGGGAGTAAAATTCAGTGCCTCCTCCAGAAGACACAGACTCAGCTGCTTCTCTTCTCCATGAGGAACAAACAAGGGCACAATATCATGAGAATCTCAATTCAATCTGCTCTAGCTAGATCACCACCAGGGCTGGTGACCACCTGGGACTGGTGATACTCACACACCACCTTGCTGGTCTGAGCCCCCAGAACAGCACACTGGAGCTCTTTGCACTTAATGAATTCTTGATTTGGATGAACAACCTTTCCAACACCTTGTAGCATCTAAGAAGAGTTCTCATATGATCTCTTCTGGGTAGCATCTGTCCTGGGGGCGCCAGGCAGTGTAGGGTGCACACAACTGGTTCCTGGGATCAGAGCAGTGCCAAGCCACACCATCCCATTGCTTGGTGGCCAGGCCAGGGCTGGTGACTGCAGAGCCACCACCAGCTTGTAGCAGCCTGGTGTAAGAGTGAACATGGGTGGGGACTGCAGCAGAGAAAGGCTACACAACAGCTGACGTGGTCACGAGTCATAGGAGGTCTGGTAGATGGGGCAGCAGGGAGCACACCAAGGAGAGCAGGGTTCAGTATCAGTGTGGAGAAGGAGGCTGGGACAAGGGAAAAAAATCTGTTTCTGTTCATGTTGCAAACCCTATGGGAATGACTGGCTATGGCTAGTGTGTCCTCCAGCAAGAGAGGGCACTGACCCTAAAACATGCTCCCAGGCAACTTTTGGGGTTTGGGATCAATATTCACCACACCAAAGGGATGATATGGGCAGCCAAGGTAGAACTGAGACTGAAACAAGAAGTAGGGACTGAAGAAAAGAGCTTGGTCCAGCTGGAGATGAGGAAGAGAGCTTGGCCAGGCTGTGGGAGAAGGTCTCAGGCAGCAGCCTTGCAGCAATCACACATGGGATTAAACGCTGTGAGACAGATCCCTTTACCTGTGATGTTTCCCAGTGCCCTGCAATAATACAGGGACAGCCTTCTTTTCACCGGGCATGCACTGGGAACCTCCTTCCCCATGCTCACCGAAGGGGCCTTATGGTGCCTACACAACAACCCAAATCCTTCCCAAGCCCAGTGAGTCCAGAGAAGTTAAAGTATTCCCTGACCCATAGTTTGACCCAGAGCAAAAACTGAGTAACTTGACAACTTCTCTGTCAAAAAGGCCACTTGTACTCAAAGTACTCAGAATGCGAGGGCAGTGCCAAGGTGAAGTCTTGTCACATGGGCAAGCAGCAGCTGCTCTTGGGCAGGTATCACTGTTCTGAAAGGGCACTGCCTTCCTGCAGCTGTTCATCTGCCCAAGGGCAATATGAGTGGGAATGGAAAGATCTGACTGAGCCTTACAGAGCTGAGCAGGGCAGGATCAGGGCTTTGAGGGGGACATTACACATTCATTTAACCTGGAGCAGCGCAGGCACAGTGAAAGGCACAAGGTGATAAACTACTTCCTCGTACCCCAGAGCTCAGCCTGACGGCTGCCTTTAATCACCCACAGCTGTTCTTTATTGCCTTGGATGTGCTCGCCTTTAATTAGCCCAAAAGGTGACTAATAAGCTATTTGTTAATATCATCAATCAAAAAAGCTCTTTTTGTAGCTGGTCTGAAAGAGTTTTTTTTTTAAATTGTCGAGTTTCAGCCAACTGGCACGGAGCATGATCACAAGCTAATTACATGATCTCGTGGCAGTCATCTCGAACTAATACATCATTAATCTGATCTTACGACAGCTAAAGGAGAAGTCCAGAGCCAAGAAGCACGTGAACGCTTCACAGTTCTCAAGACAGGAGCCCTTTTTATAAAAGCTGCAGGTTTACACACAGCAGGCACGTGTCAGAGCAAGCTGCAAGTTGTATTGCTCCCCTCACCCTGACAAACAAAACCATTCACAAGCCAGGAAACACAGGATCTCCTCCAAAGGGAACCTTCCCTGAAACACAGCCACTATCCCCCTGACTCAGTTCAGGGCTGCAAGGATGACCAAAGAGGGAAGGGGCTCAGGGTCAGGACCCCAGCATTGCTCAGCAACCCTAAGGCATTTTTGATAAGCTTTCTGTAGAACAAAACCCTTTTGGCGGACCTGGCCCAGTCTGGTCTCAGGGGACAGGTGGGTAGTTGCAGGTCACCTGCACTAATGGGGATGGGCACTAGAAGTGATTGTTATGGCTAAAATATCCTGGAAGCTAATTGCCTGTGAAGATAATTGGCACTAGAAGCTCCTGTCTATCCTCTACATCCCTTTGGATGTAAATGTAGGAGGCAAACCAAGAAATAAATTCCTATTTACATGTCATGACTTCATTTAAATAGCTCACCTCTAACTGGGAACAGCCATGTACACAGAAAACCAGACAAAATCTTGAAAACCTTTGAGAATAATATCCTTAGTTTCAGCCAAACTCTTATTCCCACACTTGAGCAAGGGTACCCCCCCAAAATGGTCCCAAAGGAACTGCTCACAACATGTCCCAAATATCTCACAGGTATGGCAGGACATCAGGATCCACTTTGCAGTGCTCCAGGACCACTGCTCTGATGACACAGTGCAGGACGTTCTGGGTGCACATATCAATGCAGATTTGGGGTGAGTTTCATATCTGTAAGGTCCTCCAAGTCACCATGTGGAATAAAATTTCTCTTTCTTACTTCTCTGGTTTTCTTCCAAAGTCAGAAAATTGAATTGCAACTCCTTGAAGCAAAGCTTGTGTTTCTTTTTGTGTCTATTGCAGAGCTGTCTGTATTAAACCAGTAGCACCAAATGCCACCACACCTCAGCTCTGCCAGTTATCTTCACAGGCAATTAGCTGCCGGGATATTTTAGCCATAACAATCACTTATCTACTTACGAGATGATAATTTCTCTGTGCTGTTTCCCTGAGCCCTCAGAAAACACACGACTGCCTTTTTTTTTTTTTTTTTGCAGTCATGGGAGAAAATGTTCTGGTTCCAGCCTTGGTTCAGACAACATCTTAAAAACATGGTAACATAGAAATGGTAAATCTTACCTGAAAAAACACCTGTGATTTCTCTGGTGACAAAAAGCCTCTGTGCCTTGGTGCTGCAAGACCAAAGCTTTCCTGGGAAATGTTTGTCCTCTATTGGGTAAGAGCTCCACAAAAACTATGTAGCCATTGTCTGGACTTGCTTTAGTCTGGGTAGGTAAGTCACAGGAATTCAGCTGCTCTTGTGTGTTCAAAGAGCTTCAAAATGCTCTACACCACCTCTCACATTATGGTTCCCACAAGTATGCCAGGTATGTGTCTGTCTTCCTGAGTCATGTAATTATCTATGGGAAAGTAACCAGTGGAAAGGCAGCAGAGAGGAAAAAACCCCCAACTGGCTGTCTAAATCCCTCGACAGTCAGAAGTAGCCCTGCAAGGAGATCTTCTCAAATGGAGGCTTTGCTAATTCCTATGTCCAAAATGCAAAAGCTAGCAGAGATGCTAGGCTGTCTGCTTCCCGCCTTCCCCAGCAGTTTGCAGCATCACATGTGGGAAGTGCCAAGGAGAAGGAGCAGCACAGTCTCCAAAGCAACCACAGCACTGTAAGAGACAATCTGAAGCTCATTGGGTTGCACAGGTTATGGGATGGCCTCTAGCCAGGAGGAAATGTGGGGTGAAATAGTCCCTGCTGATTGCTGCTAATGAAGGCTGAGTCATCAGTGACATGGAATGAAAAAATGGTGTGATGCAGCGGTGTCTGGGCTAGTTACATCTTGATAAGGATGTGGGTGGATGTCTTCCTGGGTTTTCCCTTGAGTCAGAAGCACCTGGGGAAAGTGATACCAGGAAAGGGATATCTGCCATGATCAAATGCCACCTCAGGCAGTCTCAGAAGAGGAAAAAATAACATGAGAGAATGTTACCTTGTAAGTTAAATTTCCAGAGAAGCCACTTGTATCAAGCAGATGAGAGGAGATAAGGGTGACAATGAAGGCCAAAGAGTGAAAGGAGCCTTGAATACCTCACCTTCTTGCAAGGAAAAATATGGTCTTGTCATGGTGAGAATGGCTCCAGCAGATGTTCACATTCTGCAATCTTTTTTCAGAGTGACCAGTTTTCCCTTATGATTTACAACAAGGACATCCCAGAAGTGAAGCTCCAAATCCTACACGACATCCAAAAGCTCACTTGAGCTTAGGCAGCCCACACAACTGCGGCAAATGTGAACAAATCCTGGTTTTTGCTCCACCTCCTGAAAGATCATCACCATCCATCATGTCTCTTGACAGCTTATGGTACTCAGGAGATTATATAAAATTTTGAACTTGGTTGTTAAGTGCTTCCAGCTACCAAGTTAGACAGAAAACCTCACACCTAGGAGGCAAACAGCCCCCATTCCCAGGGCCAGGAGGGCTTCAAGCACCCCTGTGTACTGGATGACAAAGAGAAATGTGCTGTGCAGCATTTGAGCCAACTCTGAGGCTTGGTTTTATCAACCCATTCTGTTGGCCAGCATTGCCTAAGACATCTGTCAGTATTTGGGTGTGCTTGGCACCTTCATGCAGTGCGAGCAGGTTGGGATGCTGTCAGGCACGAGTTGCAGACTGCCTGTGCATGCAGGAAGCCAGCAAGTCCAGGAGCAGCAGATACCAGCCAGGGAAAAAAGACCTTCAGATACTCTGCACTCCCATTCTTTCTTTGATGGCATAGCTCTGGCCACAGAGGAAAGAGCATTCAAGCTCTCACCAGGAGACATTTTGGTACTTCCGGTATGGTGCCAACTGGCGCTGGCTGTCTTGGCAGCCAGTGTCTGGAGCAGTGAAAGTTTCTGGCTGTGCCACCATCTATGCACAGGGGAGGAGCTGAGAGAGCCCTGGCTGTGCTGGTTATGTCCCAAGGCCCTCCTCACATCCAGGCTCACTCACCACAGCTGCAGAGCAGCAGAAGCAGCGCTGGCAGTGTCAAAGCTCTCCCACCAAGCTCCTGATGTGCTGATGCACCAAAATCCATCCTGGAGGATGGGGATGCCACCAGGCTTCAACTCTATAGGTGGAGAAACTTGGAGAAATCACTAGTTGGATAGAAGTTAACTAATGGTCATTTGTACGCTTCTTTTTTAAAAAAAAAATACTACATAGTATGCTTGTAATTACAGGGATACCGAGTCCTGATGGCTTCTACAGGCCTGTTGACTCAGGGCACGCTCTTACCTGCCTCCTGGCATGTCTATGCAGGGCCGTGGTCGCCCCACCATGGCACAGGCTCACCCACTGCTGCACCAACATCCTGGGGAGCCAAAACTGCCTTCAGGAGGGTGAGAAGCCAGTGCTGCATAACTCACAGTGCTCTTTTGCTGTGAGTCATGGGCTTCCCAGGAGGTTTACAGCCAGAGGCACTGATTTGCCTTGAATCGAATGGAGTGGATAGTTTCAGCCCAAGCCAAACTCCCAGGTGAGTCTGCACGAGGCGGAGATGAGCAGCCATTGCGCTGCAGTGCATCTGCTGCAGAAAGGTTCACCCACAAAGTGAGTAACCCTACTCTTTCCTCTCTTCCTTGCCTGTGCTGGGGACCAGGGATGGTGCTGGATATCACCAGCCTCTTGCCCTTTCTCCGGCCACATCACCTGAGCCGTGTCCCTGGGTACCCATGTAAAAACCCCAATGTCTTGCTCCTCATCCTGCTCACCAGTTCTTCTGAACTGGTGGGAGAAGTCTTCACAATAGGGCCTGTCTTCTGCTACACATCTGCCCAGATGTAAACACGGCATTCCCCCAAAAGAGTGGAGCAAGTAGAGACAGATGATCATACCTGTCAACAGGATGAGAGGGGCTATCCCACTGTTGTTGGAAAATTGGCTGAAAGCAGACACTCTTTCCTAGGAAAGCCTTTCTGAGCTTCACCTCGCAGGGCAGCTCAGGCATGAGTGAGGTTGGGTGGGAGATCGTCCATATCTTGAACACTGGTGGGGTCCTGCGCAGCCACCTCTTGAGAAGCAGTGGAGTTTCTTGGCTGCGGGCTGGTTTGTCCCAATCCCCATGCCTAGACCATGCCATGCCTCTAATGCTGTCTTATTCAGAGACAGTGCTGGGTTACCTTTGCCAGGGAGAGGAGGAAAGTGTGACTGGTGGTAGGAAGGAAATAAGACCCAGGCCAGGTGCAGGCAGTGGGGACTTGCAGGTTACTTGTGGGGCAGGCAGAGATGGACAGCAGTGCCTGGGTTATTCAGTGATGGGAGTCAGAGAGGAAGAGTTCTATCTCATTGAGACCCTGACAGACAGCACAGCCATAATCACCATCATTTTCTAAAGCCAGGTGCTAGGTGCAGCTCCTGGAACTTTTTGTTCCACCCGGTTAGCTCTTGCCCTAGTCCAGCTTTAAGGATACCTCTCTGTACCTCTCCTGGTCCCGTGAGTCTCAGCCTTGGCTGAAGCGTGGCAATGACGAAGAACAAAGGGAGGACTTTTGCGGATAGAAACTCGGTTTATTGGTTCTGGAGCTGAGGTCCCCACAAAAGTGGGGTCCTGGGTGCAGAACAGCGCCTTTTAAATGGGAGTGGGGAAAGGGGAGGGGTACAGACAAGAGGGCATCAGAATAGGGTGGGAGAAACTGGGAACCTGGCCAATGAGCTCCCCTTGAATGTACCAGATACCAGGCCAGTGCTGCAGAGGGACTCTGAACCAACGAGGGACACAACTCTAACCTAGGGAAAACCCGATTGAAACCCAAAACCACACCACAACAATTTTCTCCCTGGTGAAGGATGGGGCAGGCCAAGGAATCTTCTTTGCTCAAATATCCACATACATCCTCAATGCAATTGAGGCTCAGGCAGGATCTCTACTGGCAGAGAACACTTTTTGCTGTAATATTTTCCAAAGGACTGACTTAGACATTAAATATTTACAGCTCCCTCTTCAGAGAAACATGCTTTTGGGACAATCTTTCTGTGCTGAACAAAATTGGAACTCTGAAGAGAAAAATACAGAGAGAATCCAACCAGCCTCTCACTGAATTACTTTCCTCAGGATCAGACAAGAGCAGAAAAGAGGTCGGTAAGGTGGTGGTGATGTTGGTGACTATGGGAGGAATTGATGGCAAAACCAGACCACAGTGACCTATGTGAAGGATGCCTCGTCCATCCTTCCCTGTCTGACTTCTTAAAGGGGTTATGGCATCCTGCACCTGGTCTGGCTCCTAATCCTTCCTCATTCAGTTCAGGGTTGACCCAGCACCTTTGTTTCCTGTGACTCACCAATGCACAGATCTGATCTCCCCCAGCCCTGTATTTTGCCATCCAAGGGCAAGCTCACTCTCACTCCCATGTGAATGTGAAAGTCCTGCTGTGGTGTTGGGAAGAAGAGAAACAAATTTCTTTTGTCTCCTTACACCCAATAGTGCCAATTTATGAGGGCGTGGTGATCTCTACCTCTGGGGTCAGCCATAACATAGACACCTAATGTCTTGCCATTGGGATCACAGAAGTGCAGCCAACAGTTGCTTTCTGCTGATTTTCTCCCGGATGCCTGCTCTTCCCTGAAGAACTGTGTGATGGGATGCTGTGGTCACTTCCTACTTCACATTCTCTGCAGGTCCCTTCTCTAGTTGCAGGAGGATCTGGATGCATCCAGGCCAGAGCTCCACCTGACACAGGGTTCCATCTACCCACTGGCACGGGGGATCCAGGGCTGCTCCCGGGGCATGAGGATGGTGCAATTATAACCCCCACCACTAATTACACTGAGCAAGATTTTGGTCACCAGTCTTATCTAAGGCATGGTGGCGGGCGAGTCCCTGTCACCAAGTCCCTGCCAATCCTCTTTGGTTCTCATGAAAAACTAGAGAAGACCTGATGCTCTGCATCAGAACAAACCCAAAAGCTGAAACTTTTAAATATCTCAGTAAAGAGAAATGCCATTTTCCAGCCAGGTCTACTTGCTACTTAAGAAAACACTTGACTCCATGTGAAAAATATCAGCATTGCAGCGGCATTTGTTCCAGCTGAAATGCAAAGCACATCATCTCCTCTCCTTTCTGGCTACCGCCTCAGTTTTCGTTAGACTTTTATTTTGTGTCAATAAGGGGGTTTCAATTTCTGCATGTTATTTAAACTCTCAGCAAGGAACCAAAGTAACAATTATCCACCCCCTGGTTTGGTGATTCACAAGAGCCTGACCAACAGTGATGCCATGCAACCACGATGACCCATCAGTGAGGAACAACCATAAAAAAAGTGTCTGCTCAGATCAATTATGAAAGAACAGTGTCTGACAGGATGTGTCTAGCTGCATCCTGGAGACTGAGACACCTGGTGATTTAATCATCCCCTGAGGTAGTATTACTTTCATATGCACATTACTGAAAAATTCATCAGCAATCCAACATTGGTGGTAGCACTACTCAAATGGAAACAACTCCAGGTGTGGGGCAAAGAGAGACCTAATCCAGTCAATAATACTTTCCCTGACTTCAAGAAATGATGGAGCAGACCCCCCCATTTGCAGTAAAGTAAATGGATGGCAATTGCTCTTTCTTTTACTATATGGTACCAAACAACTGCCCTACACTTCTTAATAGCCAAGAAGATCATTCCAGTAACACTGACATGTCTGTGATGGTGCAAATAAACTAAAAAAACCTTCCTGTGGCTTTACCACGCATTTCAGTCAGTCCTACCCATGTTGGTCATTATGATTCTCTAACCGGAAGTGTTGTAGCTATGAACACTTTTAGGGGTTGCTTAGGAGTTTTTTGCTACCATCAATAAACAAAAATAAGCTTTAAGTTCTATTAAATACATTAATTTTTGCCTGACTCCCTCTCCCCCAGAGAAAACAACTGCTCTCAGGCCTTTTTATGTTCTTAGGTTGGAAGCATTCTTAGTAGGTCTGAGCAAATTGAGAGCACCTTCTTTTAGGGTATGGAGCAATTCCATGTCTCTTTCCAAAAAGATGATGACTTTCTCTTTTTTTTTCTTTTTTTTTTTTTTTTTCAGTGAGCCACTAGATTTAGGCTTCCCCAAAAAAATTATGGCACTCCTTGATTGCCTCCATATGTCAGTCTTGTCTCCTCACAAAAAAAAAAAGACATGGTCCCTTGCAAACCCATCTTCTCTTCCCCTATGGGGACACTGAATCACATTGAATGTAAGAATGGATTATCTGCAACACCAAGATTTAGGCTTTTCCTTCAAGATTTTTTCATGATGGATGAAACATTGCATATGTTCCATGGATGGGGCCTGAAGGAGACCAAATCTACCTCTTTTCCCCTCATGAGCGATCTATAACAGCCCATTCTTGGCTGTCTGTGGCTTGGGCTGTGCCAGTGGGTTTTCCATTGATGTTTTTTTTTTTTTTCCAGGCACTGGAGCTTGCCCACCAGTCTCTGTAGTTTTCCAAAGGGCTGTCATTTGTGTCTGCAGTGGCCAGGATGCACAGAGACCTCAGGGATGCTCCCTACCTGTGGAAGTGCCTTGTCCCCTCAACACCTGGACTCCTGAAGATCAGCAGCAGCTCCTGTGGCCCCTGTGCTCACCTCACTGCCTCTCAATTGCCAGAGGAATCAACATTTCCCTGGAAAATATCAACTAATCCTTTTTTTCTTTTTCCCACCCTCATTTCAAGAATGTACCACTTTCAATAAAACTTCTGCCAGGAAAAGTTTCTTAGGTTGGAACTTTTAGTCCATGTGTGGAAAAACCACCTGGGAGGAAGCAGCAATCAGCAGTCAGGGCAGGACAATGATGGGACCTCAGCTGGCCTGTTTCCATGCAGGTCTCTGACTTGAGCTTCCTATATCCTTAACCCTTTGGTTACTATCTTGGGCTCTAAGTCTTCTGCCAGCAAAACCAATAAATCAAAAAACATATAGTTGAGATTTGATCCTCCTGTGAAGCTGGGGGGGAGGAGCAGGGGGGGAAGTTATATAAAGTTATATAAAGCTCTAAAAGTGTTTCTTCCCAGCCTTAGCTCAGACTGTTTTACTCCCAGGGTAAGTTCTCCACACGTTTCCTGTGACGCTGCCTGTCCCAAGCCAAGATCGCACTATCTGCGCCCTCTGCAGCTCAGCTCTGGGACACAAGAAGGCTCCAGGCTTCAGGCTCCAGGGGGTATTAACAGCATGCAGGCAGACTGAAATGCAGAGGTGATGGATGTTCTAACTTGGCTCAGCCCTTCCACCCATCCAAGTCCTGCCCAGGCAGCCAGACATCACATATGGCTGGGGCTGCTTTTCCCTACTAGCACCGAATGAATCCATCCTCACAAACAACAATGCCCCACCACCAAAACATCTTCATGGCAAAATTCCTGTTCCTCACATCTCATCCCGCTCACCAGTTCTTCTGAACTGATGGGAGAAAGGTCTTGTGCTAGACATCTGCCCAGCTGCAAGCACTGCACTCCTCCAAAAAAGCAGACAAATGGAGAGAGAGGTTTGCACCAGGCAATGGGATGAGAAATTCTGTGGCTGACTAATTCTGTCTGAAAACAGACACTTTTTCCTAACAAAGCCTTTCTGGGCTTCACTTCTCAGGGAGGAGCTGGGTGGGAGCTAGTCCATGTCCTGGACACTGGTGGGGCACTGCACCACTGCCTCTTGAGGTCAGGAAGGGAAGGAGTGAAGCGGATGGGAAGCTGGTGGGGGGCTGCCACCTACCCAGCATTTTTGTGAAACGAGTCCTTTGTTTCCCTTGTTTTCCTTTAGCCAGCACCCAAAGTCAGACAGGTATCTCCAACACCATCCAACATTTTGTTTTGAACAGAACTTTATCTTCTTTACTTTGCCATTTTACTGACAAAACCAACAACAGAAAGTAACATTCATTTAGATACACACCCGAGTGTGTTTCCTTTCCTCTTCCAATTCCTCAGTTCAGTGGCCAAACCAAACACAACCATCCCCATGCCTGCTCTCCGGCCATCACTGCATCAATAAATAACAGTGCTCTGTTTCCAGCTTACCTTGAGAGTCTCTCCTTGCACTGCCATCTATATCCATCTCTCCTGTTGTGAGTTTTTCCAGCCCCAGAGTCTCCTTCCCCCCAGCTGTGTGGCTGAACCACCTGCGCAGCGAAGGTTTAGGGGTCCCTGTTACAAAACTGGGCTTTGGGTGCCACTGCTTGGGACAGGACTCAAATCTACGTGGTGGTGGAGTTATTCCTGGTTTACATCAGTGTGTGTGGGCACAGGACTCCGTGCAGGGAGCTAACATGAGCCTTTGACACCACTGGTTAAATTTAGGGAATTAACACACTACTAAAATGCTCTGGAGGGAAGCTGCTGCCAGGCTGACGAGAGAGAGACAACACCCTGCAGCCACCTCCCACCCACGCACAAGGCAGGGGATGGAGCCAGCAGTTTCTACACTATTCCCACTGCTATGCTGCATCATCCCTTCAGAAATAACCCCCCATCAAGGTGCACTCAGCTCTGCTGCAGCACAAAAGCAGACAGCCTCCTCAGGCTTGACCATGACATGGACAAAGGGACCGCTCCTCACCGTCCCACAACATCGTGGAGCTGCTGGTGCTTGCTCTGTTGGTCAGGGTGGAAGGTTGTGGAGTGACCAAGGTGCCCTCACATGGTGGGGATATGGCACGGGAGGTAAAGCTGGGCAAGTCCCAGCCCGTGGACTCCTCCAACACCTCATGCAGCTGGGAATCCCTGCCCCAGAGGATGCTGCAGCTCTCACTAACTAGAGCAGCCACAAGAGAAGAGTACCTCCAAAGAAAAGGAATGAGAAAAAGTCACAAGAGAGGCAGCCTCCCCCAAAAGTTGAAGAGGAAACTCTAAAACCCAAGAGGAGTCTCTGAACCCTAAGTCTGTCTGATGTTTGTAGAGCTGGATGGAAGCTGTAGCCATGAAATTGCAATTCAGGTTGGTTTTGCCAATCTCAGTCCTCGCAGAAGATGGCTTCTGCAGTTTGTGGTGTCTTTCATAGGCACTCTACTTTTTTCTTGATTCTTTGCTGATTCTTGCAAAGGCCTCTCTAATCTCTGTGAAGCACATCCCTGAAAGCTATTGCAATAATAGCTTTGACTTTTCACATGCCTTCTGCATGGAGACTGTGAGACACCCAATTCAACATGACCAGAAGCAGCAGCTTTCTATTTCTGAGAGTACCATCTTGCATGAGCAGCTGCCTTGCTTCGCTGCAGTCTTGTGGCACCTGAAAAATGGAGACTGGGGTAATTTGTCTGTGAGGAAAGAGCATCTGTTTGTTTTCCTGAAGGAGTAGCTCCACAACCACCAAACAGACGGTGAAACCGCAGCCCCAGGACGCACCTGATTCCAAGGCAGACTATGAGAAACAAGAGAACCCTTCCTTAATAGCTTTGTCAGTAGTAGTCCCATGCTAATTGCAAAAGGCAGTGGAGCCAAGCAGGCTGGTGGCCTTCAAGTCCAGCCTCTTGTTTCTGGCATTAATGCTGCCAAAGAGTACACTAATATAATCTGTAGAGCTTACTGTTAATGTAATGAAGCCTTCTTCAGATCTTAATCAGATTTATTGGGTATGTGGGAGGGCTGCTGAGAGTATTTCCAAATTTCTCTGTCTCAAGGAAAATCATCTCCATAGCTTCAGCCTGTGAAACTGTGCTTCACCTATGGGATGTGGAAGGTTCAAGCCCAGGGTATTCCCTCCGCAGCAGAGCGCAAACAGGCCCTCATCAGCACTGTATAATATGCAGTAATAATAATATACACACTGCATCAGGGATGATGTGTTTCTACTAATTCTCAAATAGTTGCAAAATTCAAATACTTTTCAGAAAAAGGTCCAAAAGTTTCACTCTTGGGATAAAACACCTGACGTCTTCAAGGATCAGGTACCATGACTTTCATTTTCTTTCCAATATTGCTCTTGTGCATCCAGACATTAATTTACACATTTCACAACCACTTTCATTGTGCATCATTAGGCCTTCAAAGTCTGTGACCACTGAGGACATCTGCTGCAATTTGACTCTCTAGCTAACAAGAAAGACACGGCGTTGTTCTCAGATCAGTCATCCCTGTGCCCTTTGTTGTTCCCACTTTGATTAATGTGTTGTCTTTGATGCTGCTCAGGGACACGTTACAAGCACCTTCATCTTCCCACCTCCCACAGCAGTCCCTGAGCATCATCAGCCATTTCCACCAAGGCAATTACCTCTGCCAAAGGGCACCTGCTTCTACCTCACAGCTTTCATGTCCAAGCGTTTGAACATAATGAACTCGATGGTGATTAGTGTCGATCTAAGCACGCCTTGTGAAGAGCCATGGTGTTATTAACATGAAAGGTACTCATTATATTATACTAGAACCAGATAATGCCAGAGCAGAGCTTCTGTGCCATCATAGTCCACAGCTTTCTGCCACAAGGAATCACGTCAGGAGATTGTGCTAAACCAGCTGAGGTAAATCTCACAGCTAGCTTCATCCTCTATATCCACTCTAGAATGTTTTCATCTTCTGATGGTTAAGGACATTCTAATTTCCAGTCTAAATACATTTATGGGCAGTTTATATCCATTTGTTCTAAAACCTATGTTCTCTTCTAGTTTAAATAGTTTGGTCCCATTCCCTTTTCTAACCCAGGAATCTATTTTTAAAAGAACAATTGCAACCAGCATATACAGCACTAAACTGTTTTATACATTTTATACTGGTATATACCGATACCCTAAGACTCTGACATGTAAACATTCATCTGCTTAATTCTATTCTAGCATGTAGGTCTGTCAAAATTAAAGAGACTACTTGGAAACGAATGAAACATAACTTTGCAAGAAAATTCGTTGTGTAATTAGCTGCATCTATGTGTATTCTGCATCTAAAAAGTATGTTCTTTTTGAAAGTATCATAGCGTATTTTTTGTTAACAGAAATTAATATCCTTTGATTTGGCTTCCTTCATTATGAAATTACAGAGTGCTATGACAAATTAATACACTTACTTAGGTTTAAAAGGTGTCACAAGCATATCTGAAGCTGAAGTGCTTTTTCACTAATATTGTTTTAAGTAATACAAAAGCAAAACCAAACCCTTCATCCAGAAAAACCCTTCATCCAGCAAGGTGTCAAGACAGCAAAAGATCTGCATCTTTAATGATAACAATTCCTTCTTGCTTAGTGTGTAGCACTCTGTCATTTCTCATTGCTAAATATGGGTTTTGTATGCAATTTAATAATGAAAAGCTAAGAAAACTGTGGCCAAGTCAACACCACATCACCCATAAAAGTAGAATATGTGCTGTTTTTACCTACACATGGGTTAGCCTGTAGCTAACAAAAACGTATTTATTGAGTGATAGAGCAACAAAAACTTCCCACCAGCTTGACTTACACAGTACCTGGGCACAAAACTGTAATGCAAAGTTATTATTCTGCATTACAATGAACTTCTGATACAGAAATACTTATTTCAGATAAAACTGCTTTGCTGTTTTTACCAACATGAATTCCCAACTCTGAGTGCACAAGCACAGCCTCAGCCTGTAGCAACTGGCAATATGATGTTTCAGTGCAGAAAATTAGTTTGTCTTGTGCAACCATGGCAAGCTCTTTCCTCTTCTAACCTGTGTGCTGGAGCATAAAGTGAGCTTCAGCAGCTCCTTCCATGTCAGTTCATTTGATTTCTCTTCGTGTGTAGGAATAGACAAAAATCTTTCTCATTGTCTCATTGTCTCTTTACCCTGAGCCAGGGTTAGACAGCTGGCTCGTAGGTAAACACCTTGGTCAGGTGTCAGCCCTGTGAAGCTGCATCCAATGTCCACTGCTGCATGAACACCCTGATCAAAGAGTGTTTGAAGTCCCATCCTCAAGGACTACTCTGGGAGTCACACTCCTTATTTTATCCAAGATCAGAGCACCTATGGGATTTCATTTGTCTGGCACATGTGTAAGTCAGCTTAGGGCTCACTTCCCCTGCACTTCTATCCAGTGCTTTCAGCAGTGCAACTACCAAGCCAGCCCCAGACTCTTCTCCTGCTAGCAAACCCCTGCACTTCTAGCTCATAAAACAGTCTCCGTATTCCCAAAATTATTTTTTCTTATTTTCAAGCAGTTTTTATTAACAGTGATCTGCCTTATCAGAAGACATGGGCATTTCCAAAGGATGATTCAGCCAACCAGCCCACCAGCTCTCCCAAAACAGATGACTATCCCACCAGAGGTGCCCATTCTCCTCTACTGATTAAAAAGAGAGCCTAAAGCAACTACTTTAGACTTGAATATATTATTTCTGAATGTCCTAAAGCAGGCACCAAAATGGTTTTTTTCCCCCAAAAAATGGATTTACAATGGCAGACTACTTTCAAATCTTTATAACCAGGAGAGGGTACATAGATGGGGTTAGCTTTACCTGTTTCAAGCTCCAAAATTCATCCCAGGAGAATGGAAGAGCCTACGTTGAGGATGAGATCAATGACACAAAATTCCTGACTCGAGATGATTTGATTCACCCTCAAAAGCTGCATTCTTCTCTCATCTCACTGACACCATCAGATGGACAGTCAGGATGAACCAGAGCTGGGAGAAGGTGGCCACTCCCTGCAGTCCCTGTGCCCCAATGGGGCTGGAGCTGGGGCACTTATGGTCAGCTTTGGTTTGTATTTTTCATGTTTAAAGGTTGTGATCTTCTAAATTCTTATAATGTCTTAAACTTTAGCTAGATTTCCTTCCCAGTGCCCAGTAACATACTTGCAAAGCTAAATTAGGCATGCACACGTCCCTCCTGTGCCTGTTAGGTGAGGCGTGCTGATGAGCTATGAAAGTTTTCTCAGGAAGAGATGGTGTTCTGCAAACTATGTTTTCTTCTGGCATTTTTAGATGCTCTGTGGCTTCCCTTTGGGTATTTTCTCATCTGTTTTTGCTGCTGGCATGTTCAGGCAGGCTGAAGTGTCAGTGAGCAGAGGGATACTGCATGCAGAGCTGCATCTGCACAAAGCAACAGCCAGCTCCAGAGAGAAACACTTCCCTACAGACTGGTGTGATAGAAAAATGTTCCTTTACCTGCTGTTAAACAAAAATATCACAGTGAGTCATCCACAAAACTCTAGGGAAACAAGCAGGATATTGTGACTATTCTCTGGGCTGCAATTAGCAGATGATTTTAATAAACCTGAAGTCACCAAAACATAGAATCACAGAACATTTTGGATTTAAAGAGACTTTAAAGACCATCTAAAGACCCACCACACCATGGGCAGGCATACCTTCCACTAGACCAGACTTCTCAGGGTGTCATCCAACCTGGCCTTTAACACTTCCAGGGATGGGCCATCCTCAGTTTCTCTAGGCAGCCTGTGCCAGTGCCTCACCACACACAGCGTAAAAAATTTCTTCCTTACATTCAACCTAAACCTGCTCTCAGTCAGTTTAAAACCATGCCCCTTTGTCCTATGAGTATCTGCCCATGTAAAATTGATCTCATGGTGATGGATCAGGTGGAAAACACAATTTCTTCCCATGGATGTGTCTCTGTGTCTCTCACACACGCATGCATTTGGTTATCTTTCTCCCTTCTCCAATTCTTGTTTTTGCACTATGCCAGTGGCTTCAGTTCAAGGACAATTCACACTTTCTCTGCTTCAAAGTTATTTTTGCTTTACAGCTCCATGACTGTAGGGACCATACTGGTTTTCCCTGATACTTTACTGTGGAGCTTCATAGAGGGTCACTTCAAACACAGGAGCTGCAGTTTTGTAGCTCTGGAGGAACAGTGTGGGTGAGTGCTCTGCTTTGACCTCAGCCTTCTGCATCTGCAGCCAGGACCTGGAGGCAGATGTCCTTGGCCACTTGAACCAAAACAGGTCAGATTGGCAAAGTTTTATTATTTGACTCACAAATTCTATGACAGCCACTCTTGTCAGTGGTGTGCACACCTAGGGTTGTGCTACTTGAATTAAACCAGTATAATGCTGCATGTTTAAGCAGATACACCTTTCAGTTTAGCACTGGACATTTGGCATGACATAGCTGGGTCCATACTGACTTGTAAAATTTAGAGTAAATATCATGGGCCTTGTTTTCTTCTGTTTTATTCTGTTATTTATATCAGAGTAGTTACACCATTAACTCAGTAGTGCTTCTAAGCCTGAGGAGGGAGGTAGGAGGGCTTACATATGCTTTGTATATTGCCCGGTGGAAGTTACAACTGCTAAAGTAAAATTGGTTTTTGTTTTGTTTTCCTGGAACACATAAAAACAAAGCAGGCAGCTGATACTGGCGTGATCCTGTCACCAGTGGTGTCCCTCAAGGGTCTGTGCTGGGGCCAGTTTTGTTCGATATTTTTATTGACATCATGGATGAGGGTGTTGAGTCTTTCATTGGTAAATTTGCGGACAACACTAAGCTGGGAGCGTATGTCAATCTGTTGGAGAGTAGGATGGCTATGCAGAAAGATCTGGAATACTTGGATGGATGGGCAGGGTCCAATAGGATGACGTTTAATAAATCCAAGTGCTGAGTCCTGCATTTCAGCCACAATAAACCTTTCAACAGGGGGGGTTGGGGATGGTGTGGCTGGACAGTGCCCAGGCAGAAAGGGACCTGGAGGTGCTGGTGGACAGTTGGCTGAGCATGAGCCAGCAGTGTGCTCTGGTGGCCAAGAAGGCCAATGGCATCCTGGCCTGTATAAGGAATAGTGTGGCCAGCCGGAGCAGGGAGGTCATTCTTCCCCTGTACTCAGCACTGGTGAGGCCACACCTTGAGTGCTGTGTCCAGTTCTGGCCCCTCAGTTTAGGAAGGACATTGAGACGCTTGAGCGCATCCAGAGGAGGCAACGCAGCTGGTGAGGGGCTTGGAACACAAGCCCTGTGAGGAATGACTGAGGGAGCTGGGGATGTTTAGCCTGGAGAAAAGGAGACTCAGGGGTGACCTTATCCCTCTCTACAGCTTCCTGAAAGGTGGCTGTAGTCAGGTGGGGGGTTGGTCTCTTTCTCCAAGCAGCAACTGACAGAACCATAGGACACAGTCTCAAGCAGGGCCAAGGGAAATATAGGTTGGATATTAGGAAAAATATTTAACAGAAAGAGTGATAAAGTACTGGAATGGTCTGCCTGGGGAGGTGGTTGAGTCACCATCTCTGGATGTGTTTAAAAGAAGATTGGATATGGCACTCAGTGCCATGGTTTAGTTGAGGCGTTAGGGCATGGGTTGGACTTGATGATCTCAAAGGTCTCTTCCAACCTGGTGATTCTGTGATTCTATGATGAGTTTGAGAGACAAATCATCTGGGAATGGTGCTAAATGTGAAGAGCAATTTTGTATTACTATGATATTCATCACTTTCTGGAGGATCTGAGATGGAAACCTGAAGAAATCAGCCTGAATGCCTCTGTTTTGCTGCTTGATAGATGAAAAAATCCTACTGACTAGAAATGGGCATGAAGAAATTACATTTTCATTAAGTGTCTGCACACTTGCTTTTGGAAATAAAAAGCATTTTATCTTAAGTGCTTATATGTGCAGAAAAACCGTGAGCAGAAAGCCAGTATGCCATGTTCGAATACAAAATGAAATATGATCTTTTAAGAACCCTTAAACTTCTGAAGAGTAAATGCTAAATCTATATATAATGCAAACTATATCAGCTAAATTAGATGCTGTATTCAAACCTGTCCTGAATAAAACCATTCTCACATTCTTTTTTTTTTTGCTTTTTTTATTCCCTATTGTTAACTAAAAGACTTTTGAAATTTTTCTGTTCTTAGCCAGTTTAGTGCATGGGGAAACCTGCTGTCACAGAGTGGCTGCTGTGCCCATGCCCATAAGCAGTTCCAACAGCCAAAGTGCTCAAGGGCTTGATCCAGGCAGGAGTGGGGTTCCCCAGAAGTCAGATGCTTCTGGACACATGTCTTGTCCTGAGACTGCCAGGACAGAGTCTGGATCAGGTTATTGATAAAATGCAAGGTGAGATATTGCAAGGTGGTGTTCATTTCCTGGTCCTCATCACCTCTACTAGTTAGCTGTTTGCTGAAAAGCTATTTCAATAAGAATATAAAGTATTGGATACTGCTGCATGAAGTTACCACAGCTTTCCTTGACCTACAAATTACTCTTCTGCAATGTTATCAGGGAATAAAAACATTGAGTCAAAACCACTTTTATGATGTTAAAACTCCCACTCCTATTTTGAAATTAATTTACTTATTTGGAAAGAATTTTAAAAGGAAGTGCACAAGTGCACATACTGCCTTGGCAGGAAGTGTAATATACTTGTACGTGTTTAATAGCACCACTGATTTAAAGAAAGTCTCATCCAACTGAGTATGGCAAGATAGCAAGGACTTAATTAAATTTGGATTTTGAGAGATCTTTTACTGATGTATCACTAAGGACACGTATCCCTTGGCTTTGACCGTTCTCAGTAAGCTCATGCAATCCCTTCCCCTTCACTCCTTCTTGAAAATAATTTCCAGGAAGTTTTCTTACCGGCTAAGAGTGTATCAGCCATTCATGTGCCAGTATTTAAACTTACAGTCACATATGGCTCAGGTATCCTATAACTACCTTGTGGAAAGTAACTGGGGAAAGATCAGCATGTGGACAAAACCCAGCGAGATTGACAAATACAGGGAAGAGCCGAGGTGGACAAATGTGGATGCCAGTATCACCAAACCATCTGTAAATGAAATTACCAACTTGTTACCTTCCTAATATTTGAAATATAAGCAGGAAATGCACAAAATATTGCAATTTGAAATGTGTGACAAGGTATTTTCATCCCCTTGGATTCATCACCTGAACGTCAATGCTTATAGTACAGAAAATCCAAACCACAGTAGATGTAGGAGTAGGAGTGATCTTCAGTGCCATATTTGTGTGGCCAAAGGCTATGCTTTAGATGGGGAAACAGTTTGGACAGACACCCAGTTGTGTCCATCGAGGCTGGATGGGAAATGGGTAAACTTCTTGCAGAAAAGGCTTAGTCTGAGTTTGTCTTTGTAAACCATGTGTTTTGGGAGCCAAAATTGCATAGCAGGCCTGAGCACAGTCCTCCGTCAAGTCACTGGTGAGGGCACAGCAAGAATAGAAACAACATTTGAGTTTCACAGACTGAGACCAGAGCAAGACCTGGAGCACTTCCTCCATTCCCAGCCCATGTGTCAGTGGGCTTTATGTGTTCATCTGTTCCAACACCGCACGGCATTGACGTCAGGGTTCATTTTCCAAAACACCTGTGCCAGTGCCTGTTTCCTTACCTTGGTATCCAAATTAACAATGGAATGGGTTCAGCAAAAGCTTCAACATATTATGTTTTTGTTATCCAATGTTCATATGTATCAAAAATATTCCTATGATGCAATGAAACTTTATTTCTTAAGAACTATTCGAAATTTCATGTAAGCAGACCGTAAATAAATTCTGTAAACGGAAAAGTGACCTTGAAAACAGACTCAGAAGTCAAATGTATGTGCCTGCAGAGTAAGATGTGGTCTATTTATGCCCCACATCTCGGGGCACCAGTGGGGGGTTTGCCCCTGGACACCAGAATGTGTATTTAAATGTCATCATTCCTGATGCTCTGCTACCCTGGGCACACAAAGTCCTCAGCCATCCTAATTTAGAGAACAGATTATTCCTCATTTTAAATGTAAACACAAATGTTTTCCCCTTGCTAATCAGAGAGGAAATGAGAGATGTGGAACAAGACTTTACTAGCAGCCTTGTGATTCTGATGAGATTTCAGAAAATCGTTTTTACAGTATGATGTTATTCACTTCACTGGGCAGAGAAGCTGGTCAGGCAGCTCCAGGCTTGGCTCCCTGTGGCTGCTCTGTCTCCCTGTTCATGGGCATGGGGGGCTCACAGGCCAACCAGAACCCGTGAAAAAAGTATTTGAGAAAGTAAATGATAATTTCTTATCTGCACCAGTGCTTCTTCTTTTTATTTTTTTCCCCTGTACACAATGCTGCTATGGAATTGCTCTCCCCATCACTGGTGGCCATAGACCACCCAAGGTCACGTTCTGCATGTTCAGCCAGAGGCTAATTTCACAAGGAAAACTGTATTTTTTGGACATGATATATATAGCTGGTGGAAGGAAAGCCAGTTTTTACTATTTTTGGACTAAACATGCCTAAAAGCTCCTTAAAACTCGGCTGAAGAGCTGGCATGACACCTTCAGGATTCCTCTTTCCACCAGCAATTGTTGGATGCTCTCTGAAGCTGCTGCTTCTGCATTCCTGAGCCCTTCCTTACCTCACCTGGGCTAACCTGTGGGTGATCAGTCACCTGCACTGCCTGTGTCTGCCCACAGCACAGCCCTGCCTTCCTCATCCACTGTCCCCATAGAGCTCAAAATCAGGGCTGGCAGTGGAGCGCCACCCCGTTGTGGTTCCTGCTGCAATGTCCTGACAAGATGCTGTGGAGAAATGTCTGCTGATTTGCCTGCTCTCCTGCCTGCTGAGATGGATCGGTGGGATGCCTGCAGTGATGCCTGCAGTGCCACTGGGGTGGTGCCTGGTGGGATGTTAGCTCTGATGCACCTTGAGGCACTATGGTGGGATGCCTGCTGGGATGCCTTCTATATTTAGCCATCTTTCAAAACAAGCAAGACCAAGCATCTAAATGTTTGTGATTTTTTTTTTCCTTCACCACAGTGCACAGAGTGTGTGCTCTGTGTAGATATGCAAAAAGCATTTACATTTTTGTGTTTACAGGCTCTGTCTTGTTCTGGAAGGAACAAGTCCCAAATGGCCCAGGCTTCACAGCCATGCTTCCAGCCAGCCCTCTCCAAGGCTCTTAGTCTCCCCTGAACACTAGCAGAGAAAGAGAAGCTACTAGCTTAGATTCTTCCCTGAAGCTACAAGTGATGCTCTTCACAGCCAGCAGCCCTTCACGGGGACACTAAGAACAGGTTCAGAGCACAGGCACATTCCACAGTTTTCCAGCAGTTGCAGACTTTCTGGGAAGACTTTGCAGTGCCTGGCAATGTCCCCCTTCCCCATGCCCACTGCCAGCCTGGACAGAGCACCTGTCCCATACCCCAGATGATGCACCAGGAACCTCATGGAGAAAGCTGTGTCTTGCTCAGCTCTCCCAAGGCTTGGACATCTGGAAGGAGCTTCAGCACCAGTAGAACTGCTTGTGCCCACAGAACCTGTGCTGCAGAATGTGGAGGAGCATTTTGTGCATATGAGCGTGAAATGCATTAGATGCAGAGGCTGCACTTGAAGTGAAGGGTCACAGTGTTGCACACAGAGTGCCTCTGTCTGCTGCTGGCTCCACATTCACCTCTGTGGCAACCCTCTTGTTTATTTTCCAGGAAAGACTTTCTTCTCCAGGACACCTCGTTTTCTGATTTTGGATATTATGAAATTCCCAAATGCACACTTCTTCCATGCATGATTTCACAACATATTGGCTGTTACAATACCTATTTAATACGGTTTCTTGGCCATTAAGGTTATTATTACACTCCACTCTAAAATTGTACTGGCAGCAATGCAGAGTTGCTGTGAGAAACTGTGGAATCAGATTTATGTGGATCACTTAAAGAGAAATTCTGCAGTTGTATTTTTATAGGAGGAACATGTATTAGGAATTACCTTTAAAACCTAAGACTGCACGCGTGAAATTGCTGTATATGCAATTTATTCTATTTTTAATGAGCTGTGATACCCTAAAGCAATTTAAAAAAGTTAATATGGATTGCTATGCACCCTTTGCAATGCAATTAATGACTGTCTCAGCAAGTTCATACTGGAATTCTAATTTATATCTGTAGTTTTAATAATATGAGAATTTCTGTAAAATAATATTGGCAAGGCAAGTTTATTAGATGAAGAAATGCTAAAAATAGTCATGTGCAGCTTCATTCAGTTCAGGTTAATGGTCTAGGTTTTGAATTTAATATTTTCTCAGAAGGAGTGATGACAGATACCCTCTGAGCTATGTATTCCCCCTTAGCTTGGTTCTGTGCACTGGACTGTTTGCAGATGCCGAACATTTGCTCAGCAGGGTGTAAATGTGTCCTTGGCATTCAGGGTGCATGCAAGGAAACAAGGCATGCATTTGTCCCAGACCACAGCTGTGACAATTTGGGTCAACAGAGAAAACAAAGGCTACATATCCAGGTACTTACATATATATATATATATATGTGTATTTTCTAACTGTAAGTGAATTTAAGCTTAGGTTTATCTCACATGCACTTGAAGCAGCTAAGTCCTAGGATCCTGTTCTCGCCTAAGATCACTGATGTCTTGATCATCACTGAAGATGGTCTCAGTCCTTGCAAGGTCTGGTTTCCTTCCAGCAGCTTCCTGGTCTTCTTCACTGTCTAGCAGTGTAGCCTACAGCAACCACACATCTTCACTGTGAATGCAGCAATTTACTGGGCATGGAAGAGGAAAGACATCAGACAATGTAAAACTAGGCACTGTCTCTCTACATCTCATTTCCTTAGAGAAATAAGAAACATTAAGATTTTAAAATATTTGTATATGTGTTTTTTAGGGAAAAAACCCAAAATTCTTGCAGAGCAGGTAAGTGTTAAACCTGCTTAGCCTCTTAGGGTGTGAAAAAACCTCAAGAAATCTCATGTATTCTGTGACGATGTTTAGCAGCGAGGGAACTTCAACACCTATAGTTATCTCTGGCTGATTTTACTATCAGGATAAAGAACAGAATGGGTGTATATGGTATGTGAGTTTATCCATTAAACTGTTACATATGCTATTTAGGACATTCTCAATATTGAAGATGATGTCATGCTCTCAGTTCATTAGAAGTCCTGGGTGGACTGGGATGTCTGATTCCTGGTTAGGGCTGTATTTCTGCATCCCACAACTTCTAGATGAGTAATTTCTCATGATTCTGCTTATCCATCTGTGCTTCTCAATACCCATTCACACCTCAGCCGGCAGCACTCTGACAACTGTTAGCTGACTGTATTCACAGAATCCAGAATGACGGAACACTCTGGGTTGGAAGGGACCCACAAGGATCATCGAGTCCTGCTCTGAAGTGAATGGGCCATACAGGGATTTAACCCACGTTAAATTACGGTGTTATTAGCACCATGCTCTGACCAAAGTAACGAAGATTTACTACCACTCAATCACTGTCAAAGGTGTTGGCACAAGAAGTTTAATATAAATTTGTGAAAGTGGAACGAAGTTCAGTGGCAAGATTCACTGTATTGCTTACTGTATAGGTGAAGCACATGAAGAATAATCAGCTAAAATCAATCTAGGATGATTTACACAGGAATGTGTTCTAGCAGTTGATGCAGGTCATAGTGTGGCAGTAAATTTTTCGCCAATGGAAGTTTCATTCCAAGGTGGGTAGGCAGTAATAACTGGATTGTAAGAATTGGAGGATTGCAAGAGGACCATCACACTGGGCAGATTAAAATGCAAATACACTTTTCTCAATTAAAAAAAATATTGAAAAATCATACCTAGGGTGCAAAGACCAGTGTTACCATGAGGAATTATGTTCAGTGTACTGTTGGTCCTCAGCATATGCTCTTATAATCAAACCATTACTTCATCCTTTTTTCTCATAAAAATGCTGGACAGTCAATTTCTTCACATTTAAATTTATTTAAACCTCTTGATGAAAACTGCTCTCAAATGGAGTACATCTTGAGTGCTGGCTAAACATGCTGAGCACAAAGGATGCATGTTTTCTACCTTGAGCTCACATTAATTTTGCATTATTTGAAATAAAGGTTAAGCCTCTGACTGTCAATTAGTTGCAACACCATAATGCTCGTATGCAGCTTTCATCAAAAGTGCTTCACATTTTGTGAATTACAGAGGGATGAGTAATGAAATGCTGCATTTTAGTGAATCATTGTCTGTATCTGACAGTTGAAAAAAGTGCAGTATTAAAGCCGTGATCTGGGTGCAGCTCCTGGGATTCTGCATCCCGTCCAGTTAGGTATTGCCCCAGTCTTTAAGGGTACTTCTCCGTACCTCCTCTGGTCCGAGGGTCTCTGCCCTGGCTGAAGTGTGGCAATGACGAGGAACAAAGGAAGGACTTTTGAGGGAACAACTTTAGTTTATTCTCCGAGCCAGTGCTCCCAAAAAAGCGGGTTTTGGGTGCCGTGCAGCACCTTCTAAATGGGGATGGGAAAAGGGGAGGGGTACAGACAGAGGGCACCTAGGATAGGGTGGGAGAAACTGGGAACCTGGCCAACCACACAACAGCTCCCCTGGAATGTAACAGATACCAGGGCAGGGCTGCAGAGAGACTCCGAGCCAACGAGGAACATAGCTACAACTCGAGAAACCCGATAAAACCCAAAAACACACCACAACACAGTATGACCGTCCATATGACCATGACACAGGAACTAAGTGTAATTTAAGCTGCTTCTTGGTGATGGAAGTATTTTACAACAAGAGTAAGTATTTTGCTGAATACCTGTCCAAGCAACGAAATAGATAATTGAGAAAAAGCTGTGGTTTTGTGGCAGGCTCTTGAATGCAGCTCTGTGTGCCTTCTCTGGGCTGTACTAGACCAGGGCATGAGGCCAGCACCACTGCTCAGGTTCACCCATTCAGCTACCACAGCTTGCATCAGGAGAGGCAAGGGACTGCCTTTAATGCACTCTCCTTTAAGGTGGATCATATCTGTCAAATAAATGTATTTGATTTAAATACAGCAGAGGACTGATCATAATCCATGTCAACATTTTTTCCAAAAGTCAGAAATCTTAATAAAAAGATTTATTAGTGATTATTATAGACCTATCTCCTGAATACATCTAACTTTGACTTCAGCCGTTGGATTTTTCTTTGACTCTAACTGATACACATCTGAAACTCCACAACCCAATTTGTTCCTCAAATAAACAGTTACAGCAATCAAAGCTGACTCTCAATCCTCACTTCATTAAGTAGATGAGCTCATTAGGAGTCTCACAACAAAGGCACTTTTCCCAATACTTCATTAAATCTGTGACTCACCCCTAAACTGTTCAGTGTTAAATGACACCACAATACTGCCAAATGAGAAGGTGCATTAGCTCATCTACTGGATATTTTCCTGCACATATATATGTCTGCCCACATCTCCCTTGGTAGCACTGGGCTTTTCCATAATATGAGTGAAAAATTCAGGCTAAGAGGGACCTTGGGAGGTGAACTCCAAGATATGCCTCAGGTGCTCAGCACTTCACTCAGGTCTTGACAGCCTCCAAGGAGGGAGGCTGCAGAGCCTTTCTGGGTGGTGGGATGGGTGCTCTGATAGACAAAGGATTTCTCCTTATGCCCATCCAAATCTCTCATATTTTAGCTTTTGCCCATTGCCTCTCATCCTCTTGCCTTGCACCACCATGCAGAGCGTGATTTGAGCTTCTCTATGCCCTCCCTGCAGGCTCTGGAGGTGCCCTTGGCTCCATCCCAAAACCACACACCTTTGGGCAGGACCAAAGCCCCATGCTGCATAATCAGGCTGACCAGATGAGTCACTACCTCCTGCTATTCGGCTGTGGCTGAAGGTAATTTTGGCATCTGCAGGTTATGGTCCCTCTTCTTTTTCCCTCTTCTTTTTACCCTGAAGTTTGGGTCAGCTGCAAGTGTTATGGCAAGGGTTTTGCCATCTTCCAGTTCAGTGATAATCTGATCTGTCTGAGGCAGTCCAAGGAGAAATTAATCTTTAGACTTCCCTAATAAGGAAGGCAGACACAGCAATAATAGCAGCAGTGCTAGCAAAGCCTTACCTCACGATGCTGGAATTAGGGTGGGTCACAAAGCCCGTTACCCAGCCTTCTGCACTGCTGGGATCTTTACCAGCATCCATCAGTAGGAGTGATGTGAGCTGTGAAATAACATATTTAAATTTGGAGCGACTTAGTGATAAACTAATTTTGATGAGCTGCTAATGCATTATTACATTTTCTACATTACAATTTTTATAATGCCTCATGCCACTTCCTGCACCTTGTACAATCCCTGAGTGCTGATAGAGGCTCTGAAGAAAATAATTTGGTTTATGTCTGTAACTGAGGCAGGAATCTTGCCAGTATTGGAGTCGACCCCTGACATCTTATGCACAGAAGTTAAACCAAATGGGCAGATTTCAATAATGAGGCCAATACTCATAGTGAGGGGTCACTTCAAATCAAAGTGTGTGACCCAATTATACTGGTGGTTGGACTTCTACAGTGCTGACAAACCTATTTGAAATAATTGGTATAGGGGAGAAAAACAGTAAAGAAAGACAATTTTCATGCTGATGTGTCAACAACATAAGCGGGAACTTTTCCTATTACTTATACAGTGTTTATTACTAACACACTGATAAAAAGTACAATATTGTCTAAATAATTCTCTCATTGTATAACTAAACCACCTACTTACTTTTGAAGATCAAGAAACATTTTAATGTGGGCCTAACCCACCCTCAAATGACCAATTAGAAAAGGAGATGGAATTAACTTATGATCTATTGGTGAACAGAAAGAGCTAATTAGTTTTACAGTATTCTCTTGTGTCAGCTACTTCGCATAATCTGGCTGAAAGGCTCCCCCCCCCAGACGCCTTTGTTTATTATTTATTATAATTAAATCTTGACGCAAATTTCCCAGAACCCATGGAGACATGGGTCCCCTCCCCAGGAGACACGGAGGTGGTGATGCAGGCTCTGCTTCTACACACCTCCCTATGGCAAGTTTTTTCCACTGTTTTAAACACATACAGGTTTTCTTGTGAAATGGGAAGAATTTATCAGTTCTGGCTGATCTGGTTACTCCACAAATTTATTTTTCATACAAGATGACAGCTGGAAAACAAGATCTATGTAGCAGAGCTGAAGATATCTGCCCAAATGGACTGTGCTGAACAAACCGGTGACAGCTCCAGATCCTGACAGGATCAAACAAGCTGAAAGCACTGGAAGCGAGACCTCTGTGGTGGTGAGGGGAGACCTCCAGAACAGGGAGAAAACGCAGCATGTTCACTCTTACCTTTTTGGCGGGGGGGGGGGGTGGAAACAAAGCAAATGTACTTCATTAGAGGTGCAGCAGGACAGAGTGTCCCTGTAGCTGCTGACCCTGCTCCTACTGCACTTTCCTCAGGCTCTTCACATCTGTCCTAAAAAACAAAGAAATTACTGTTCTGTGTACAAATACGCCTTATACAGCTTGTAATCAGCTACCCTAAAACCAATCGCAGCCCAGCCATGGGAGCAAATCTCCAGAGCAGGTTGCAGGGCAGCACTCAGCCCCTCTCCCTTGCAGTCATGCTGGTACCAGTGTCCAAAATAACTGCTCTAAGTTTTCTGATCTCTGCACTGTCAACACTCGCTTCCTTCTCTGACTCTCCTCCCTAAGGGCCAGAAGTCAGGCTGAATTTTCTTCAAGTGCAAAACAAACGGGTGCCTGAGTAAACAAAAGGCAGTAGCCCCAGCTGTGCCTTAAATTTGAGTGTTGCTGCCTTGCCCCAGGAATGCCACCCTACGCTCAGGCACTTCTCATCTGAACAAAACCACATGCAGTGAACACATCCAGCTGTGCCCTAACTTTGCAAACACCAGTCTACTGTTCATCTTTCAAGATGAGGACCAGTCAGCAGTGTGATAGCACATCTACCAAATATAATTCTCAGAAAACCTGTTTTGTGGCAGGGTTGTTTGGGTTTTCTGTTTTTTGGTTTTTTAAACCTGAATTTTGGGGTAACTAGTTCAATTGCTTCCAAAACGAGTCTGTAAAGGATGCTGCAATAATGCCTGCATGCTGTAGCATGCTCAACAGCAGCTTTTTCAGGTGGCAGCAGACACTTTGGCCACTGTGACCCTGGAAAATGACTGTCTGCAGATATACATGCCTTGTTCAAACAGATACGTGCAAAAGTGAGTTCAGAGGAGAGCACCTCTCCTACAAGTACAGGCTGGAAGAGCTGAGGTTGTTCACTCTGGAGAAGAGAAGGCTCTGATGAGACATTTCAGCACCTCCCAGTACCGTAAGGGGGCTTACAGAAGAGCTGGAGACTTTTTGCAAGGATATGAAGTGATAGGACAAGGCAGAATGGCTTTAAACTGACAGAGTGTAGGCTTGGATCAAATGATAGAAAGAATTTCTTTACCATGAGGGCAGTGAGGCACTGGCACAGGCTGCCCAGAGAAGTTGTGGATGACCCATTCCTGGAAGTGTGCAAGGCCAGGCTGGGTGGAGATTTGAGCAATCTGGTCCAGTAGAAGATGTCCATCCTCATTGTAGGGGGAGTTGGAACTAGATGATCTTTAACCAATCCATACCACTTGATGATCCTGTGGTCCAAAGCAGTTATCCCAAGTAAGCTCAGCTCTAGCAGGAGTTTAACCTGTGAAACATGCTGGGTAATGAGCACCAGCAAAGCAGAGAGATGCTAGCACAGCACCTATTGATGCCACTCATTTGCCTCCCCACACTTCCACAATCACCCCAGTTTCTCTTCACAACTTCCTCCAGCAGCAGACAGGAACTGTCATTCCCGAGAGCTCCTGCACCTTGATAAATGGGCAGACCAATGTCATTCCCTACAGAGCAGCAGCTCAAGCAGCCCCTGCAGGCAAGGAACTATCTATACCACAGATACAAACTGTGTAACACTGAATAGCAATCCCCTACATTAAATCAAAGACCATCTTTATTTTTATTTATGACTGATACAAGCACATAGCTGTCCTTTCTCCAGTAGGAGGCTTTTCTTCCCATGTTGTGAAAGCCCAGACGTGTTATTATAAAGAACATTTGATGGACAGTTCCAGACTGTGGAGACACACAGAAATAGACTATGTATGGTGAAAGTTTGGCTTGTGAACTTGCCCTCTGCTCTTCAGAAGATTTGTCATCTGTGAGAGCTTGTTCACTCAAACAAAATTGGCACACAATCTGCAACATCAGACAAGCCTCTGTTTCTGCAGAAGCATTTTACTTGATATAAAAGACAAGAACTTAAGGGTGCACTAATATAATTGAGAAACAGCTATCAAATAAGCAAGCTTCAGTTTTCAAATAATCTGGTGGTATTTCACACAATTACTTGAGAAAAGCAACTCAAAACTGGCTGATTAGATTAGGTGGCAGCTGCCAACATGACGTGACCCCTCCGAAGACCCGTTAGGACATTGTCTATTTTATCAGCTGGTCTCTTCAGGGTGCAGCTGGAGCAGAAGGAGGTAGCTGAGAAGCACAGTGCTCTAACCCCATCTAGGGGACTGAGCCACAGCTCAGCTCCTGCAGAGGCACGTGCAGCTGGCAGCCCAGGGCTAGCTGAGAAAGCGCTGCTTTTGAATAAAAAAGCACTGCTCCAGCCTCAAAGCCCCACTTTCCCTGCCTTTTCCATATAACTCATTTGTCACACAGCTCTTAAACCCCATTATACCTGCACTCTGTCACACTATTTTTGTTTTCGGTTTTCGTTTAGTTTTACCACATGTTGTGCTACTATAGTCCTCATTTTCCCTGCTTGTTGCCCCCAAAAAGTACTGATTATATATAAACCTAAGTATGTGCTTTACAAAATCAAATACTTTATGAGGGATTAGACTGGCTAAACATGATTGAAACGAGCGTTGTTTTTAAAAAGCCAGTAAACCTATGAATTTGCAACAATAAGAAAAAGCCAAATCAAACATGACTTTGAAAATGAAACATTCAGCTTCTGTTCACATCAAGATTAGCACTCGGGGTACAGTGCGTCTACCTCTTCTTTCTGTTAATCATAGACTTTATGGTGTGCTTTTGCAGGCAAAGTCCTCAGTTTTAGATGCATGGGCACCGTGGCTCCCACTTTTTCTGAAAAAGGTAGAATCATAGAATGGTTTGTGTTGGAAGGGGCACTCAGGCCCAGAAAGTGTAACATTTAAGGTGCTCACAAAGCAAGTAAGTAATAATTTTTCCTCCTGCCATACACACATACAAAATTGCATGCCTATTTATCTACCTCAGCAGGATTAAAAGCTTCTAGGTTTTGTGACAACACCACCAGGTGCTCCTGCTTTCCTACGAAATCATTCCAGGCTGTAAAGTCAAGCTAGTAGCAGGCAGTCTGAAGGCAGTTTTGAGTCTATCATTATGTGGTACTGACACAATTGCAGCCTCCTTGGCAAACCTTACACTACAGAGGCTTGTGTCTGCTTTCCTTTCAGTTCCACTACAGAAGTCAGTTTTAAATGAAAAAAAAATTTTAAGACATTGATAGAAGTATCTTAGCTCTTGTTGGTTCATGAAAAGTATCTTCCCTGGTAAAACACAAGAAAATTTAAGACGCCTGCAGTGAGAATAAAAAAATTATTTTTCCACTATCAATATCTACTACCTTATAGAAATTATGAAGACAGCAAAAAATAAGGGAAAATAATAAAAAATTAACTCTAAACCCACAATTAAATGTATAAATTGACACTGAGTTAACATTCAGGGGTCTTCTGAAGGACTATGGAAACAAGATTCAAAATCAAGAACAAACTGCACTGAAAGCAAACCCAAAGAGCCCTGCAAATCTGTCACAGAAGGTAGATGCCTGTAAAACACTTTCAACGTTGTGAGAATACAACAGAGAACTGGGGCTGAGCTGAAGAGTTCAGCTCAGAATCCAGACTCCCACTGACAGGCTTTGTAAGAAGCACACACCATTACGGATCTTTCCTAGCTTCCAACATAACGAGTTCGCTGCAACAGAACAGCGTCCTCCGAGTAAAAATAGTACTTTGCATTGCAGCATCCTCCTAGGGCACGTAGCAGCGGATTACATCCACCGGTGCCCCTCAGGGAACACGATGCCATAATCCCTTCAACAGGGATTAGGAGAGGCTCAGAGGGGCCACCCCATCCAAACAGCTCCCGCTGGAAAGTCAGTAACAGAACGCAGCCTGCCCAGCTTCCTTACGTGATCCCATTGCACCCCACTGTGATTCGCAGCGGTATCTCCCTGCAAAGGTCTAACTCAAAATGTCCTTCAGGTAACTGCTGATGGGAGCCATGGGCCCTGCATTTTCTCTCTGCACCTTTCCAGCGCGAAAAAAGCCAACCTTTAGTCTTTCTAAAGATTACCGTATAATTTGAGCAGATTTAAAACCCATTTCAAGAGACAAACAAAAGGGTGCTCCTAGTGAACAGAACACAGCAAGCATCTATTTGTAAGGAGCAAAGAGGCTGCTAACGGGCTAACATATCAGGGTGCCTGATGAACTTGGGATGTACTTGGTGTTTGCCAGGGAAAGGTGGGTAACACACAGGGGGTCAATCACCTTAGTGCTGTGTATCTGAGGAATCCTGGTATTTCATTCTGATTACGAGCAATGCTAGCAGACAGCCAAGATGACAAGCAGCTGTAAATGTAAATTTAAAAAACATGTGTTTAAATTTGTATTTAATATCGGTTTAAAAAATACTAACAATGTTTACTCAGAAAAAAAAAATAGAAAGCTTTCCCTGCTACTTTTTAAACCAGGCTTTGCCCTCGCTAGACTTACTAAAAACCTTGAACCAGAAAAATTGCAAATGCTCCGTACAATTGTCTCTTTAGGAAGGAGTTGAAGCATGGAAAGAAAATTGGATTGTCAAAAACCAGACACCTCAAAATACTCTCTTGGCAGAGAGAAACCTCCTACACATGTTCTGAGCACCCTCTCAGAGGTAATGACTACCTATAACCAGAGATGAGAACTTTGTACAAGAGTGCTTTTGTGTTTTCAAGAGCTGATTGAGTCACTTATGAGTCACTGACAGGGCAAAGTTGCCTTCTTCCAATGCTCAGCCACTATCCAAACCCCATTCCACAAATTCAGGGAAGAGCAATAAAAAAGTCTTTATTCTACCTGGTTTATCACCTCTGCCATCTTACACTGTGTCCTGGGTTTCAAGATGTGGGTGGTGTGTATTCTATCATCATCTGAGGTGGGGTAGTCATCTTCTGTCAAGTGGGCAGTTTTTCTTTATCTCTTCCAAAAACCAATCCTCTCTGGAGGAAATATCTTCTGTTAATTGAGTGTCACTGCATGACTGATAAAATTACATCATCCCATTGTGAGATGCTCTCCCAGGGGGAGGAGCCAAGATCCTACCTAGATGTAATCTGAGATTGTGGAAGACCGCAGCGAGACTTTCCCCACTGGATTCCCAGAGGAGCAGCTTCCTTGTCCACTGGATTCCCAGAGGAAGACTAGGCCCATCTACTACACCTAGATCTACTACCACCACTGGACCTTCAGAAAAAAACACCCTTCTACAGGATCACTGCATCAACAGAACCACATCTGTCACTGCAGGAGCACTGCAGCCACCATTTAATGGGACTGCTACCAATACCCTGACCAACAGGGTGTGAGGTTGTATTCTGACTCTATCAGTGGGTTGTTTTTTGTTTTTTGTTTTTTTGATTTTTTTTTAACTATTGCATTTTTTTTTTTAGTTTTCCTAGTAAGCAACTGTTATTCCTTTTCCCATATTTTTGCCTGAGAGCCCCTTAATTTCAAAATTAAAACAATTTGGAGGGAGGGGGTTTACATTTTCCATTTCAAGGAAGGCTCCTGCCTTCCTTAGCAGACACCTGTCCTTTCAAACCAAGACACACTGTCTTCCTGGTATTTATTGCTCAAACCTGAACCTTACTGTGAGCCTTCCTCCCCCTCTCTGCCATTGGTAAACTCCTCCCTCCTGCAGCACAGAAAAAGCGCATGGGGAAAATGGAAATATGGACAAAACCCTAAAACTATTCCTTTTAATGAGTCCAGTGGGATTGATGAAGTTTAGATACAGCTAGCACTGCTGTCTTCTGTTTCTCCTGAGTTTGCAAAATGAATAGCAAGTCTGAAGGTTTGTTACAGTTAATTGTTTTTTATTTGCCCAGCAAAGTACTCAGCGTTGGAATGCAAAATTAATCTTACTAAACTTGTCCCAATCAGTTTAATGACTAGTATGGCATTAAAATATACTCATTCTTTTTCCAAAAATGCAAAAGACAGATTACTTTACAAAACACTGCAAAGTTTAATGGCATAATAAACAGTAATAAATTATTTTATAAACAAAGGTAAATTATTTTACAAACAAAAAGCATTTCATTTTATACACATGGAAATTAATTTCTTTATGGTACTCTTTGCAATGTGTGCAGTCACTGTTAATCCATCTGTGAAACCACAAACAACGACCGGCCACGTGTTCTGTACCATGCCCACAGCACCACCCCAGCACGCTGCTCCTCATGGTTCCCCCATGTGAGCTCCTTCCTCACCTGCCTCACACCACCCTGACCAGGCCCACCTCAGCCCTGCCCGAGGGAGGGAAACAAGCCCTCCAAGCAACTTCAGCTTACCTCAGCACATCTGTCCACAACAGGCCAGAAGAATAGAGTTTGGAAAACACTGTGTCTTCTGCTGGGAGTGGGAAGGCTTGCTGCTGGCAAGGAGATGGGCAGGGAGAGCCATGGCACTTACACACCACCCACTGCACACATGAGATGCCAAAGCACCCACCTCAGCAAGCCATGACTCTGGAGATGTTTGTTACTTCATCATCTACAATTTTTTATAACCTCCAGATTGGATTTTATACAATATAAAATCAATTAATTTTGCATTTAGCTTTGGCATAAGAGATCTGATGTCTGGTTTACAAACAGATTTTTCTGTCCAAGCTGTGAAACTAAATTAAGGAAGAATAGTACAACAAAAATGGTTACAAAAGACTTCTGCATCTGAGATGGTCGTTTAAGACTCCTTTTATAGTTGCTGGGCAGCAACAGTCCATGATTTGTCTCATCCTAAATATAACTGGCTAGAGAGGCATGGATAAATGATGCTAAAATACAAAAAAAAACCATTCTCCATATACATTTTCTTGCAGCACAGAAAAAACACAGTGCTCATCGTATATTCAGTATAGTAATGTTTTTCAAGAGTTACAGGAAAAACAAGTCTTCCCCAAATAAATACAGTGCCTTTTTTTTTTTTTTTGCTTTTTTTTCCCAGTTAGAGGAATGTAGAGTAGACATCTTCACAATGTCAGTGTAAAAAGATAGAATTAATTGGGATGTCATTTCTATGTATTTACATCATCCTAATTCGTATTGTTCTTGCTTTATCTATCTGGGTCTGACTTCTGCTCAGCAGGGAGAAGTGGGGGAGCAGAGCTGGCTCTGCTGTAACCTTCTTCCAATACACATGAGCATGGATCCCAGCTCCCACCCAGACTCCCACATGCTAGCTAGAGATATGGTACACTAAAGAAGCAATGAGCAAGGAAACCATCCAACTCCAGCTCTACCTTGCTCTTCACTGAAAGCTTTAATGCTCCAAAAGCAAGACAGTGTAAAAGCAGCATCATGACAGAGGTGCAACAAAGCAGATGCCGAATACGCAATGCTTCAGCCAAACCAGCAAGCCCAAAGGGGAGAAATCAATAGCAAGAAGAAAGAGGTTAAAAACTCCTCTCCTGCCTGTCCTCAGCTGCATACAGACATTAATTACTACTTGCAGGATGCCAAGCTGTTGCGCTCTACCTCCTGCACTTGAAAAAACCTGTTGAACCCAATGCCCTTATCCAGTCCCACCTACTCCTTGTACCCAGGAGAACAGATGCTTCTTTATGAGAGGCAATTTTAGCACCCTGCTAGCTGCAACCTAGTGACCCTCCCTCCACAGGGTTCTATAGATACATCTGTGGGCACACAGGACACCAGGCTGGATCACAGGAATTTTAGCATCATTGTGCTGCAGGAAACCCCAGAACCCATACTCTGTACTGATGGCATGCAGATTAGGAGATGGAGTTTGGGCTGTTTTCTACTGAATCTGAAATGCCTGAAATCTGAGATATCTGAGCCATCTTGGAAGAGTTATGGCGGAGAACATGTTCCTGTAGCAGCTCGGGCAGGTGCTAGCTGAGTGGATTTTGGAATCTAACATTAGAAGTCAGTTCCTCACCTCTCAAAACTAAAATGATTCAAATCTTGTAACATCCAGAGCCTGCTGTCATGCTTATCTCGGTTGCTGGGCTTTTAAGGACAACTGAACAAGCTGAGCTTGTAAATGAAAGGCTGTTGTAATTATGATTTCTTTTTTTTCTTATTTTAGGTTTCAGGAAGTCTGTATGGTTTTTTGTTTGACACATGCAATCCTTATGTTGTTAACAGAGGTCAAATAGAGGCAGGCCTAGAGGAATCCTTCACTCTTTTTATGACTCCTGATGCACACAGGTAGCAGAGGGCTTCAAAGCACAAGAAGTACAAAGTACAAAGCTTGTCCTGGTTTCAGCTAGGATAGAATTCATTTTCTTCCTAGTAGCTGGCACAGTGCTATGTTCTGGATTTAGGATGAGGATAATGTTGAGAATAATGCTGATAACACACTGATGTTTTAGTTGTTGCTAAATCGTGCTTACTCTATGTCAAGGACTTTCCAGCTCCTCATTCTGCCCTGCCAGTGGGAGGAGGCTGAGGGTGTACAAGAAGCTGGGAGGGGATACAGACAGGACAGCTGACCTCAACTGGCCAAAGGGACATTCCATACCATATGGCATCATGCTGAATAATAAAACTGGGGAAGTTGGCCAGGAGAGACCAATCTCTGCTCAGGGACTGGCTGGGCATCATTGACGAGCAACTGGAGTGTGTGTCACTTGTTTAGCATATTCTTTTATCATTATCATTATTATTATTATTATTATTATTATTATTTTCCCTTCCTCTTCTGTCCTATTAAACTATCTTTATCTCAACCTACTAGTTTTACCTTTTTTCCAAATGGCTGGGAGGTGTTTAGCTGCCTGCCCAGTTAAATCACAACTACAGTGCTAGAAAACTGATAAGCAAGTGAAGTGCATTTATTGATGGACAAAGCAGAGAGAAGCTGTATCTTTTGAGTTTTAACAGAGACCACTCTTTTTGCAAGAGCATGCACACTCCAGCTGTCCTCACTAGTGACAATGAGAAGAAAAACAATGGAAATTGATATTTCTGAGTATTTCTCCATGGACACAGATTTTATTTAAACACTCATGCAGTTAACTGCATGTATGGTTGTCTCCATTTAGCACTTTAATTATACCAAAATGTTGGTTGCTAGATGAAGATTTGACAAAGAGAAGGCCGCAGGTGATAAACCTTTTGATCTCATTCTCTTTGCCTATGTTCTAAAGAAAACAGGTTGCCAGTAAACAGTGATCTGATTATTTGCTTCTTGTCTGACCAAGGAAGGGCAGTGGAACAAAGGATTCATTGTTCAGGCGAGTCCTGGCCTCAGGTGAGAGCCAGCTGGCAATGCCTCTGCAAGGACTGAGATAGCCTAACTCTTTTCTGGAAAGGAACCAGAAGCAAATGTGACAATCATACCCATGTACCCGACTGATGGGAATCAGCTGCCACTTGTAATATAAGTACAGAACAAAACAGAAGCACTATGGTAGCCCGACCTGCTCCTGGAGGAGTTCTCTGTGTACCTGGGCATTTTTCCAGCCAGGCCTTTTTCTATGTAAGCTTTGTCTCAGTTACGTGTGCTTATCTTACTTTAGGACTGGATCACAGCAACAGAAGGCTAGAAAATTGCTCTTAGGCTGTGGTATGAAAACCTGCTCCACTGAGATCCAGGGTGGCCTCCAAACTTTTCCCAAGGTGACCCCATGGGTCTGAATTTTGCTTCTAGAATTGAATTACAGCTGTGTCTTTCACCCCTCTGTCCTAGGACACACTCCAAGTCTCAGATAAAATCCAAGATACTTAATTCTTACTCAAAACATCCAGAATGGTCTTTGGGACCTGATAGGCTGCCAAAGAACCTGTGATTCTTTTTGCTTAATGCAGTTTTATTTAACATTGGCAGCAGCTTTTGAACTAGAAGCACACCTTTGCTATGAAAGGACATTGCCTGCAGTGAGCTCCATTAGCTGGCATATGTATTACTCTTCAGGGCACTTTTATCTCCAAAGCTGGGCTGAGGATCAAGGAAAGTTGTTCTTTACTTGGTAGGTCATGTTTCTTCTGTTCACTTTAGCCCATTGTTTTGAGGATCTGCTCTGGATACCATGCATGTAAGAGCAAACTAATTTTCTATTGGCCTTTGAAGAGAATAGGGAACATCACCTTCAAAGACGAGGAAAATCACCTCATTTTACCCAAAATATGTAGCAGCCTGACCAAGGATGGATGCTGGTGCCTGCCACCATCTCTGTTGCTGTTTGCTCCAAGAGGCAATGGCCTGTTGTTCTGATACAGCACCTCCTCTTCCCCGTGGCCCCCAGGACAGTGCACACTTCGCTGTGTGCAGACACAAACGCATCCCCCATTGCCAGTGTGTGCCCCCAGGGGGGAAAATGAAATGTAGCACATGATAGGTAGAGCATCAGGTTGTTGAAAATCATGGTGTGTCCCCTGAAAATCAAAACACAACAAGACATGACTATCTGACACCTCTTCTTTATATTAAAGAGGTATATACAAGTGGTGAAGGACAGAAACCTCTCTTTTGCTCTGGGGCTATGGGCTTCTCTGGAACTTTGAAACACAACGCGTGAGGTCATGCTTACTGCAAACAAAGGCACACAATGCACTGTTGCTTCCTGCAGACCCTGTTCTGTTTGTGATGTAGTGTGTGAGATTGCAAAGATCAAAGAGATGCAAAACACCAGGGTATATAGACATATTACTACACATGCAATGGAAACAGTGCACATGGAAAGAACAGTTTGACCTTATTTCACTTTTTTCTGCTTTCAGAATAAACATCACATCAGCATGGTCACTCTGGTTGGTGTGGGAGCAGTCCTTTTGTTGTGTATCCTGTGACAATTTCTGTGGCCACATAGGCAGATACAGCACTAACATGGAGAGTGATACACCAAGAAAAACACTGGAAAGATTTCCCTTGTCCTTTGGTGGGACACGGGTGAATATTCTTAACAGAACCAGGTCAAACTTTCAGGGAAGTGCTGACACGAAGGAGACATTTCCATCTCCATCATGTTTACAATGTTCCTCTCAAAGACAACATGCAGAGGATGGGGACGGGAATGGGGGGGGAATGGGGGTGGGAGCGAGGTTGCTCTGCACTCTCAGAGCTGAGACAACTCCTGCTAGAGCCTCAGCTTAGCAAAGATGAAAGTGACTTATCCCATAGAGGTAACAGATCCAGGCTGCTTTAATACAGCAGTCTTCTCATCTTATTGACTGCCATGCACTCCTTTAGTCTCTAGTATCAGCTCCTGCATACCACTGTGGTAGCTTTTTTGTCTATGGATCTCAAAGTACTTTATTAATGGGGGAAAATACCTCACAGCCCCCTAGGAAATAAGGATAATATTAGGTGCATTTACAAACAGAGGGGTTCCTTGCTTACTGTAATCAAAGTGAGGGGGAAATGAGAACAGGAATGGTTTGGGCAGATCCTGTCTTACTCCACTGGGTTCCTAGGGCAAAGAATCAGGCTGTACCAAACATGTCAGCATCCCACCACCATTAATTACTACCATCCCTGAGGTCAGATAAGAACTGATAATGAGCTACATCTACCTGTTTTGAGTGTGTTTTGTGTGTGTTTTGCTGTAAGCACACACGTGGACCTGAGATATTAGGCTGAGTGAAGACTCACCTCCACAATTCACACACTGGGTCACTGACTGAAAGAGGAGGTAAATGGAGGGGACTATATCATCCTAGACACCAGCACTGCTATCTCCAGGAAAGTCAGGCTAAAATGACTTCCAATGAATTAGAAATATGCAAGACTTCAGAAAAGGATAAAATCTACTTGTGCCTCCTGGACCACCTCTTACAGAAGACATAAAATCATGAAATATACAGAATATTAAGAAATGAGAAATTATCCCAGTCCCAAAGTTGCCTTTTGTTTATGTAACTTTAGATAAATAATTTGAAATTACCCCCTGCATTCTCAAGGTTTAACCTAAGGGTTATAAAGTGACAGTTTCATCTGAACTCATTAATCTATTCTATTTCTTTGCTCATTTCCACGTATTTTCGTGGCAGGATTAAAGCTGCTAGCCCCTGCCAGATATGCAAAAGCAGCAGGGCGTAGTACACCAGTGCAGTAAGTGTACTGTCCCAGCATGATTTAAAACACAGATCCCAATCTAGACCAAGAGAGATGGACATGATATAAAAGAAAGTTATCTATTTTTAAAAGTCTTGCTGGCTGCTGGCTTCATAGCACATACTGTGGTCTAGACTGATAAGAAGCAGAAATTTGCATAAGAGCTGATGACACTTTAAATACTCCAAAACCACTTGTGAAATCCACAGGATACATGGATGTGGACAGACCAATACAAGCAGCATGTAGCTGAACAATATCTCAAGCAACTAGAAATTTTTGGCAGCCTGCCAAAACATACTCCAGTAGGTAATGGGGGGGCGAAGGCAGATTACTTTCTCTTTGGCCAGTATAACACTTTGCCTTTTTAAAGTAGCATTTGCAAAATAAATGACGTTATTAATGACAAAACACACAGGATATGGCCTAGGTAACAGTCTTTCTGAAGTATCCAATGTCTCATAAAAGGTGTACCTAGAGATATCTGGGCTACTTGTGGGTTGGGCTTGTGGGCCTGATTGAAGATGTGGAGGCCAAGATACGATCTGCTGTTGTCTTGTGGCTTTTCTGTGGAAAGCCAGCATAGCCACAAGTAACACTGCTCAAGTATTAAGACAATTTACAAGATGCAGGGGCACAGGGAGAAGTGGGAGAAGCTGAACAGTACAGTCAGGTCTGTCTCTGGATCCCCCAGGTAGATATGAGCTTGGGATCTGAGATGCCAGCACTCACACACAGAGCTCACCGTCCCCTCCAGGCCCTACACATCTGCCAGAGGAAAGCAGATGGCCTCAAGGGCAGGTTAAAACAGTGCAGATCCCCTTGCACTTCAGCAGGATCAAGCAGGTGAACAAGCCATGGCACAAGATGAGGGAGTGCTCTGAGGCAGTCAAGGATCAAATCTGAAGAGAAGCAGCTGTTCAGAAAATTAGAAATTGAGATTTCTTCATCCCCATTTTCCACTGTCATGGGGAACATTACAGGGCAAAGAGAATGAATTTCTTCAATTTGGCTTTTAGAGACACTTATCTTCTAGTAGCTTTTACATTCTTTTGGTATAATTAGCTTCAGGTAAAACAAGAAGATACGTCATTCAGTTCTACATTTCACTTTCCTTCTCTGCCCAACCCTAGCCTGATTACCCACAATCCCAAAAGGCCACCAAAAGACAAAACCACATGACGCTACTTTTCTGCTAGTGTCTTTTTTCATGACACTACTTTTCTGTTAATAACCCACCAGACCAGGTTAACCTGCCCAAGCAGCTGAGCTGGCCAGCAGTCCATTGAGAGGGAAATGAGAGCAAGATGCGGAGGTTGATCCATAGGAGAACGTGACAGGTAGACACATCAATCACTAAAGCAAAAGGAAGAAATCAAGTATTTTAAACTGTAAAAAGCCGATTCAAATGCCTAAATAGCATATGTAGCTGTCCCACAGCCAGCAGACACTGTTTAAAGAGTCCATAGCTCAGCCAGCTGGAGATGTTGAACAGTTGTGAGAGCTTGTCAAGTTCTAAAAGACCATTGGTTTTAAAAAAAGGTTGGCTAAAACCACTTCTGCCCTTGAGGTAATGTTCAGAAAAAGATTTTTCCCACAGTATGTCACAAGTCATTAACCAGTGCAAGGAATGCAGCTTATGCCTCACACACCTACAAGAGGAGGAATGAGATTCATCCTTCTTCTGAGATGCTGAAGATGGACCTTAACTTGTTCCTCAGTGCCCAATGGTCCTATTGACAATATTCAACCCAGCTGAAAGGATCATGTATCTTGCTTCTATGCTCAGGGTAAAATTATTCCGAGATGTGAAATCCAAGAGGAACCCTCCCTTAGCCCCTGTCCTGGTCAGGTCACTGGGGCTGCCAGTGAGGCTGCTGCAAACTTTTCAACTAACACATTTCTTTTACAGCCTTGGTGATGTCCTTGCTTTCTTCTTCTGCTCTCTTCTGGCTGGGAAAGAAGAGCTCTTTTTGGGCTAAAGTCAGCAGTTCCAAGGACATTCTCCGTCTGTTCCCACTTAACAATTCAAAATGTCTACCCATGCTTTCCTACAATTGCACTCCTTTTTTTTTTTCTTCCTTTCAGTATCATTTTTCCATTTTGAATCCAACTTCGCCTTTAGGACAATTATTTTGCTGTATTTCATATAGTCATGTTGTGCTTGCTTCAAACAAATTAATCATGTTTATACTACACAAAGTTATTTGGCTGCATTACAAATGCACCAAAATATATTCACAATCCGATAATCTATGCTTTCTATTTACAATCATCTTTCTGCCTTCTGCTTAAAAGCAAGATAGCCAATTTCCAGTCACAGGCATTCATGTGATCAGGATCTCTGAGCCATAGTAGACCACAGCTTGGGTGCTCCTAATGCTCTGTTTTCCTGTTTTATGAGCTTATATCTACAGCGTCTTTTACATCTATGGCAAATTCAAGGATGCAAAAGCAGAATTTTCTTCCATAATGCATACAGCCAACCTATGCGTTGATTAACTTCAAAAGATGCTTTGACAAATAGAGAAAAATTCAAGTTCCAAATTCGGGACCATTTTTCATAGTTATTAAAAGAATATTATTAAAATATTGAGCATTCCTGAAATAAAGTCCAGTTTTAAATCTGTTGCAAAAATTAAACCCATGCCATTATAAGGGCCTAAAATCATTGAAGGAATTCAGAAAAGTGTGTACTCCTTCAGAGAAAATTTTTCAATTAAAAGGGAGTCACAGCTTCTCAATGCTTCCTGAAGACATTGAGCACCTTTAGCGCCAGCAGTGAGAAATCCCTGTAGCTCTCAAAGCAGTCCGGAAAAACAGGTTCGACTTTTTTATCTCAGATAATTTTGGGGTGAGACTCTGAAGAACAGCTGCCATTGTGTCAAAATTAAGCTTAAGTATTTAGTTCAAGACCATAAAAAAAAATCTTCAGAATGCAAAGAAGACATAGAAATTCTGGCCTGGGGTATTGTTTTTTAAATGACCACACAGAAGAAAATACATAATTATACAAATTGTTAAACTGAGTTGGTTACATAAACCAAGCTGGTTACAGGCAAGTTATTCAAACAATGACTTTTTTTTACTGATTAAAAACAGGCTGTTATACTTGGATCCTGAGTTATCTTTAGTTAAACACCAGTTAAATCCACATTAAGTCACTGTGTTCCCATCAAGAGATTTTAGATTGAGTCAGCTCTGTGCACCCTACAAAGGGTTATTTACTCTCTTAAAACAAACACCATTTTATATGGCTGTTGGATAGAGAGCTGTGTGAGTTTAATCAGGCATAACTCACTCACTCACTCACCAAACAAGCTTGAATAAATGGTACTCAATATTTGTCAGAAAAATATTTAACCAGTTTCCCAAACCCAGTGTTCAGTGCCATCTGGAAAATGAGCAAAAAGCTGTTTCCCTCCTCGGGCAGGAGTAAGCAAGCAGTCAGTTTAAGCTCTACTTACAAAAGTTAAATGTGATAATGATACAACATCCTTCACCTTAGGGGGAAAAGCAAGGTCTGTAGCTCTGCCCCCTTCCTGGCTGGGCAGGAATTTTCAGAAATGCTTTCTCAATGCTGTGCACCAAGCTGTACAGAAGATGAGTAAAGAGAGGGGTAAACCATCACTTGTGCAGCAATCAGCATTAACACAAGCTTAGGGAAAACAGCTTTTGGCCCTTGGTCTTTTGTTGCTCAGTTGAAAACAACCATGAACAACCGTGAAAAAAACTGTAGCTAAAAAGGTAGATAAAGCACTACATGCTGAATATCAAAATAAACATAGTCTCATTTTGAAATTTAAGGGGGACAAAAAGAATCCAACCACATTCAAATTCTCTGTAGGTCAAGAGAAAGTCTGTTTTTTGATTTTGTTTGAAACGACATTTTTCTGACACCCAACTTCAATAAATGCACCTTTTCATATAGAAAATAACCCAGCATGGCCTCTCCTATGAAAATATTTTTCTCCTGGCAGAACCAGGTTTCATGCCTGACCTCAGATGGTCTGACTACTTTGAGAACAATCCGACACTTTTATTTATTAAACAAACATGAAAAGACATTCATTCTCTTTAAAAAGCAGTTTTCTTCATCCTTCATAACACAGACAAAAGAATTGGGTTGTTTTGCACTACTTCTTTTAATTTTATTGAGTGTCACTCTATATAATTAATATAGTTACTTCATTCTATAAAGATCAAGACACCTTACAGTATAAAATTCCCTGAGATACAATATGCAATTTGAGTGATCACATAATTCTCTATTCCATTTACATCATAATCAAAAAGTAATGGTAATTCTTCTTCTTATAAAACCCAGAAGATAACAACCTTCCTTTCTTTCCCTCCACCCCAATATTTTAAGGCATGGAAGAAAAACTTTTGCAAAATGTATTCAAGGAAACTTTTCTACTTAAAATAGAAAATAGCTTTTCCCAGTTTTTACAATTGGTATAGACCATCTACAATGCCTTATGGAGGCTGGTACCCAATGTACCCAAATGGTACCCAAACCAGTTCGTTCAGGCAAACTTTATATTTATCACTGAACTAGAGCTCTACAAAGCGCATTACAAAAGTTGGTCCTTTGCCTTTAACAGTACACTACTAGTTCGTGGTGTGGATGACCAAAAACCAGAGATTTATAGAAATTCTGTAATACTGACTTCAGCAGCCATAGGCCTGGGCTGAGTTTCCTCCCAAGTGGAAAGCCACAAATTTGCAACATCCATGTAAGAATGACAAAATTAGAAAAGGCTTCTCTTCTCCCAATGCAAGTGCTATGCAATAATAATTACAAATCTGCAGTTTTCACCATACAGTTCTTGAAAATCCTCAATGCACTATTTACAAATACTGTGCAATTCTGATCACTTTACACAAATGATGCTTTAAGTGCTTTGTAGCTCTTTTCTGAATTTTACAAATATATTCCCTCAAAGATTTCAACTCTTTTTTTAGAAAGAATGAGGAAAAAAAATTAACATTTGCGATCTCTGGAAATTCCCATGCTCCTGTAGCCTGATCTTTTGCATGCAGCATTACTAATGATTACACAGAAGAACTGTGTGCCTGGAAACTTTCACAAAATGCTAAAAAAATTAGGAGGACTGAAAAAAATGCACTAGTTTCATCAGACTGATAAAAAGTAATGCAATCTTAAATATTATTCATTATTTTTAAGATTACGTTTTTTGTATACACTTATGGGAACTGAACATAAAAAATATTATAAATTCAAAGGAAAAGAGGGAACCTATCATCCTGACACTTGGGTATTACTCTTAATGGTATATCTAAATTGGAGTTTTAAAAATATCATACCCGGTATTATGGGAGTAGTAACTACTGATAGAGAAATAGATGACTGTGCCATGAAGAACACTCTTCTATTTTCAACAATCACTTTATACCTCTTGAAGTGAAAGTGCAGCATTTGGAATCATCCCTGCTATATCCCACATTGCATAGATTGTTTTCACTCCCTTCTCAATAAATATTCTACAGCAACTCTGGCACTGACAACAAAAAGGTTCATCAAGTACTTTCAGCCAACCCTCCTTGCACAAAAGCAGAAGGGAATAATTGGAGAAGCCTGCAAGATCTGAACTGGTAAAACTGTGTAAATTATTAATGAACTTCATTATTATTATTAGTTTTTTTTCCAATAATACTTGGCTCCGTACTTACTTAATTATGGGGAACATCTAACTAGAAATGAATTACAGTAGACTGCCAGCTCATACATCTTAAAAGCACTCATCCAATATCCCATACTGCTTAAATCAAATCCTTTCCTAACCTAAATATGACTCACAAATGCCAGTGAGGTTGCCTGTTCTGATGCCCATCTTTCATTTGCAACTGACTTTCTTCTTTTCCCACCTTTTCTGTGCCCATGATTTTATTCTGAATGCAGTCTCTGAGTAACCCCATGGATTAAAAAGCAGCAGAATGAACACCTTATTCACGTGGGCAGGTCTCTTGCAGGTTGTCATTTTTTGCCACCAAACTTCATAGCTGCAAAAGACAGGGAGGCTGAGCTTTGCAAGGATGTGTAATTGTAGCTGAAGTTTCTTTCTGGCTTTGGCTGACCAAGATTACATGTAACTAAAAAGTAACAACACATCCACTACTAGGATGGCTCTATCAAAATGTGGGAGTCTAAAAGGGAATAACTACTGTAAATGTTCCTGACAGGCACTGAGTGAACGGAGTTCTACCTTAAGAACGTATTTGTTGATTAAAAAACTGAGCCACAAAAAGACCTCAAAACCAAAGGAAGAGAAAATAGTAAATCCTTCCCTTTTTATATTCTTTCCTCACACAATCCGTATTTTGCCAACAGCATAGATCTTATCCTCTACAGTAATTTTCTTTTGGAATGGAAGTGAATTGGGAGTTTGGGGATTTTTTTGGTAATTATCTTAAAAAAAACAAAACAACATTCTGACTAGTCTGTCCCCCAGCAGAATTTTTAAAAATGTATGCCATAAGCCGAAAGAGCTGCTACACAACAGCACTGTCTACTGATACTTGAGAAAAAAGTTAGCCTTTCTGTATAGATATTCAATACAGTAATAAAATCCCTGCCATTCTGAGCCTTTCCCTGCATTTTTCTGTATGGCAATAATTTTGGCAGAGAAAAACATGCAGATACCTGTAAACATTTTCTAATTCCTGAATAAAGGGAGGGTGGAAGTGTTCCAACTTTCTTCCCCACAGTCTGTGTTTTCCTGCACTTAAAGTTCTACTCTCCTTTCATACAGGATAAACATGCCTATGGTTTCAGCAGGTAGTAGGAGAAATACTTTACATCATCTGAGCTGTTTGTCCACTCAGATTCAGTCCCCTCCATACGCTTTTTCCTAAATGGAACATTTGGTTCAAAGCATTATTAGCGAGCTGCTGCAATCTCAAGCATTGCTAAAAGGTGCTACTGTATCATAAGATTCTTACATTCAACACTTGTGACTCAGAATTTGTCTGTAAATAGCTTTCACACACACAAAAAACAGTTAAAAACATTCATTTTTGTCTTAGTATTGCAGAAAAACAGCACTGATCATGTATCTTCTGTGAGCAGAGGGAAGTTTCATGGTCCAGGAAGTTGTCATAGCCGCCAAAATTGGTTTCAGCTGTACAGCTGAAGAATTTGGCATTGGATATTTATGTTGAGCTGTGCAGCACTTTAAAAGTTCTGTAACTGTACAACTTCTGGAAATTTAACTTTGCTCTTTAGGAATCATCTGGCATAATGTCTCTTTGTACCTTCATAATTTTCTCTTTAATAAAAATCTTCCTTTTGTAGGCTTTTCACAGCTTGTTTTCCTGTACCTGTATGTTTCTCCAACTGATGCCAGTCTTCTGTGGCTAATGTCGATTATCAGGGCTGATGATCTCTGCTAGACCCATCCTTCCCCACACCTTGACGCTTGGCCCAGGCTGTCCAGGCAAGCCTCACCCGCCAGGAACATCAGCTTTCAAACCAGCTGGCCAGATTTCGAACAGTCTTGATTTGATTCCCAGCTGTCCTGACAGCCTCGCAGACCTTGCAGAAGTGCTCATCCCAGAACGAGGTGACGTGGACTTCGTACTTCTTCCTCCAGGCAAAATACCGCCTGTAGTTGGGTTTGTTTTTATCGAGGAATTTCAGGTAGGTGGCCAGAAGCCGGGGGCTGGGGAAGTCGTCAACGTGGATGAAGGAATCGGGGGGGATGAAGCGCTCGTAGTTGGCCCTGCGGGGTCCGAGGACGACGGGCACGGCACTGGCGGAGAAAGCATTTCTCCAGAGCTTCTCGGTGATGTAGTCCGTGTGCTGGGAGTTCTCGAAGGCTAGATAGAACTTGTAGGCTGAGACGGTCTCCACCAGGCCGCCCTCGGCCAGCGCCAGGCCCCGCGCCCCGTACACGTCGATGGGCAGGTGCTCCTTCAGCTGGCGGTAGTAGCGCACCCGGGCGTGCTCCTCGTTCCAGTTGCTGATGACCCAGGCCACCAGCCGCGTCTTGCGGGGCAGGACGAAGGGCCGGGGCGCTGGCGGGACGTAGAGGTACCCGTAGGGAACGAACACGTCGGAGTCGCGCCGGTAGGACATGGTCCAGTTGAAGAGCCCGGCGAGCCCCCGCAGGCTGGGCGAGTGCGACGGCGACTCGAAGTTCATCCACACCCAGAGCTGACGGGGGGGCCGCGGCGGAGACCCTCGGGGCAGCCCCTCGGCGCCGTGCCGCGCCAGGTCGCGGTGGTGGAACAGCACCGCCTGCGCCTCGCTGAACAGGCTGCGGTCGGCGCTGAGGCGGCAGCCGCTGATGTTGTAGCGCCGCCGGCAGTCGGGCAAGCGCCGCGGGCGGCCGAAGGGCTCCCACCACAGCAGCACGGTCACCGCCTCGCCGTCCCTCCGGGCCGGCTCGGGCAGCGCCGAGTATAGGGCGAGCGCGGCGGCGGCGCCCAGCAGCCCGGCTG
>VWZV01017470.1:1596494-1622997 GCA_013397155.1 Irena cyanogastra | reverse complement strand
CCATCCCCGCCGCTCGCTGCTGCCGCCGCTCTGCCCCTCGCAGGGCACCGGCGGCGCCGGGGCCGGACAGCGCATCCTGGGGCTGGGGCTGCTGCCGCCGCCGTCGCTCTGCCCCCACCCCCGGCCCCGGCGGCGGGGAGGGGCTGCTGCCACCGCCCCTCCCGGCCATGCCGGCCCGTCCTCGGCCCGCCGCCCNCGCTGCCTCCCAGCCCGGGTGCCGCCTTGCCCCGCCCGCCGCGGCCGCGGCCGCTCCGCCCTCGGGGAAAGCGGGACTCGGGCTCCTGGCGGGATTTCGCCCCTCGCCGCCTCCCCCGTGCGGCAGCACCGCCGCGGCAGCCGGGGAGCTGTGGCCTCGGGCCGCTCGGTTGCTCGTGCCCGACTCGGGGCCGCGGAGGGAATTTGTGTCCCCGCACTCAGGAGGGATTCCCGGTGAGAGCCCAGGCCCCAACACGCACGGGAAAGATGGTACGGATGCTCACAAAGGTTCTCCGGGCGCCCGCAGCCTGGCACCTCTGGTGGGTTGACCCCGGCTTGGTGCCGGGTGTTTATCACAGCCGCTTTGTCTCTGCCTTCATCAGCAAGGCAGAGGAGAGAAAATATGACGAAAGGCTCTCTGATCGACATAAGGACAGGGAGGGATCTCTCAGCAATTACAGTCACGGGCAAAACAAAACAGATTTGGGGAAATTACCCTAATTTATTGCCAATCAAATCAGACTAGGATAATGGGAAATTAAACCAAAACTGAAAGACACCTTCTCCCTGCCCCTCCCTTCTTCCCGGGCTCAGTGTCGCTCGCAATTTCTCTGCCTCCTCCCCAACAGCGGCACAGGAGGATGGGGAATGGAGGCTGCGGTCAGTTCATCAATTGGTGTCTCTGCTGCTCCTTCCTACTCATGGGAAGGACTCCTCACACCCTTCCCCTGCTCCAGTGTGGGTCCTCCTATGGGAGACAGTCCTTTGAACTTCTCCAACGTGAGTCCTTCTCAGGGCCTGCAGTTCTTCATTAACTGCTCCAGTGTGTGTCCCTTCCACAGGGTGCAGTCCTTCAGGAACAGGCTGCTCCAGCATGGCTCCCCAGTGGGGTCACAAGTCCTGCCGGCAAACCTGCCCCATCGTGGGCTCCCTTTCTCCACCAGGCCACAGATCCTGCCAGGAACCTGCTCAGCAGCGGAGCATCCTATGGGCAGCTACCTGCTCTGGTGTGAGGTCCTCCGTGGGCTGCAGGGGAACATCCTGCCTCATCATGGACCACAGGCTGACGGGGAATCTCTGCTCCAGCCCCTGCAGCACCTCCGTCTCTTTCTTCTGCACTGACCTGGGTGTCTGCTCTCACATATTTTCATTCCTCTCTTCTCTGGATGTGATTGCTTCTGTGCAGTAACTTTTTTCCTTCTGTGCAGTAGCTTTTTTTCCTTCTTAAATACATTATCCCAAAGGTGCTGTTTCTATCACTGATTGGGTCAGCCGCAGCCAGCAGTGGGTCTGTCTTGGAGCTGGCTGGTATTGGCTCCACTAGACATGGGGGGAAGTTTCTAGTGCCTTCTCAGAGAAGCCACCCCTGTCACCCCATCACTACCAGAACCTCGCCACACAAACCCCATACATGAGCACATGTAGGGACACGGGGCAGAGGGCCACAGGGGGAGGAGAGCCCTGCCGTACACATCATGAAGGCTGGCACAGTCTCAGGTCTCCCCTGCCCTACTGCCCATGAGAAAGCAGGAGTGCTCTGCTGCTTCCCATGTGCATTCTCATTTATCTCTTCCAGTCCACACCTGAAACAGCCAGAGGTTTTAAACTCTGGCAAAAGGGTTTTCCCACACCAGCTGAGCTATGATTTACATGCTGTATCCTGTATCTTCACAGAGAAGTACTTTGGAAGATGCAGGGGATTTTTTTTTAAACAGATATAATTTAGAGAGTGAGGCTGAGAGCAAGTTTGAATAAGTCAGTTATTTAGCAAGAAAAAAAAAGAAGTGACAGCTGTCACAATAGCTTTGAGTTCCTGTCAAATTCAGTCAGTTTCAAGCACCTCTAGAAGGAGTAACAATTTGGAAAACTAAAGGAAAATAAATTTTTAAAGAGGAATTATTTTGCTCCTTTATAGCTTTCCTAGAATCATACATGTTTACTTCAAAATCTCACAATTATTTAAAAACTACAAAACCTCATGGTTACCAGAAAATTACTTTTTCCAGCTCTGCTTCACAGAGTTGCTGTGAAAAAGTACATCTCGTAGGCTTGAAACTTTTTTCCTAAGTAATTTGCTTCAGTGAATTGAGAGGTTGTTGACTCACGCAGTTCAAACAGTGTTTGTACACAACTGAACAAGTTTCCAGCTCTGACATTGCACATGCTCATATCCAACAGCTGTCGGTCCAAGGTCCTCTCATATATATATACTGAAGGCAGCAGAGTTACACTGGGCATAAATTCTCACTGGCTGTTTGGATTTCAGCACAGATTTTACATAACAAATACGTCAAGGCCCTGTGACTTGACTCTATGTAAGTAAGAAAAGTGATTCAGGTCTGTTCACTCAACTGTTCACACAGTTGTGTGTGAGGGTGGTGTTAGGTTAGAAACTAAGTCATGTACATCCATAAACCTATTCTACATAGACACTCCATGCTGTGTACATAGTATTTCCATAGCCCATGCTGCAAGCACTCATAGAATATAAGAAATGCCAGCAGCTGTGGTTGGAGTCGGTATCTGGCTGGCTGCTTCAACATACAGAGTTGGTTGGAAGAGATCTCCAGGGAACACTAGTCCACCCTAGTGGATGAGGTGAATCATTGCCGGCACTAGCACCTCTCTTGATAAATAACTGGTTTTAGTCACAAAATGGGAATATGGGAAAGTTACTTTGCTACGGTAGAAAACTGCAAAAAAAACCCAGAAATACAATGCTAAGGCAGAGTAGAATCCTGTGAAGCCTTAAGCTGTACAGAGATTCAATCCAGAGCCCACTGATACAATGAACACTACATAAAATGAACACTACATAAAATGAACACATTCCCTAGTCTGCATTAATCAAGGATTCAAAATGGTCCAAACCCACAACTGTTAGTTATTTTGTTTATTCAAACATTTTCCCGATAATATGAGAAATCTGGGACATGAAGAAGAGCTCAATTGACTTCTGTGGAATTCTGATTCACTCAATAAATTTGATCATATCAACTGCAATGACAGTTCTTACTTTCCTTCAGGAGCTTTCAGCATTGATACATGACTTTGGAGGAGTCTTTATCTAGTCATGTTTTCATTTCCATTGCTGCTAAGCATTTGCTGCTAAGCATTCCAAATTCAAAGCCTGACCAGTTATATCGGTGATGCAAGGGCTGATCCTGTCTATGGTAAGTCAACAAAAATGTTGGCATTTATGAAATATTCCAGGACACTGTAACATGGAAATCTTTATAAGCCAAACAGCGACAAATTTGAAAGACAAAAAAAAAAAAAAAAAAAAAGAGAGACCAAAAAACCCTTCTCTTGTGAGGATTCATAGCAAGAGTTGCCTAGTTACTTTTGATTTTTTGCAGTCTCACAGTGAAACCTCAGTGTGACTTTCATCTGGACTTCAGTGGCATCCATATTAAAACAATTGTTATACCGAGACAAATCTGTTTAATTATTTAGCATGAAATCAGAACATGGCTTTCTGTATTCCTCAACACAACATCAGCTAAAGCTCTACACTGCATCTTTAAAAAAGCTGTTACTGAAATCCACAGTAAGTTGTGGTTGTATATACAACACAGATATCCAGAACTATAATAATATTTGGTTTATTATGGCAAATAAAAATGTAATCATTTCAAGATGAGAGGACAGTAGTCTGAATCATTTCTATGAGTAATAGTGTCACCTTAAATTAATTTTCCTGTTACACCTGCTGCTGTGGAAACTAAACATATGTTTACATTTACATGTTGTATGTAGTCCAGTAGTTCAAAAATCTTTATAGAATTTATGTCTAGAGCAAGATGAAATGTATATTTGAGATATAGTTTAGAATTTTTACAAATTACAGATCCGAATGTTTCGTTGCTGCTGTCTTCAAACCCTCCCAGTATGGGAAACATACAATATCCAATTTTAATTGGATATTCATCATAGTCACTGCTGAAAGTAATGATAGTTGTGCCTTCATCTACAAGTCTAGCAGACTCCTAGACATCTTGGTGTAGTAAATTTAACAAACAGATGTGATGTGTTGCTGTAGAGTGAGGGATACAGGGAGTGACCTTACTCTCAGGACCAAGGTTTGAAGTCAGGTGTCCTCAGATCTGTGTGTAGGTCAGATGTTTCTCTCCCCTTCTTAATGTCTCATTTCTTGTCTAGAGAAATAAATACCAGCCTGTCAGCAACCCATGTCAACTTCGATTTGCCTCATTTCTGCCATAATACACAGCACATCCGTGGCACAACCACATCATCTACTTTGTGTTGGCAGGGTTTTGTCAAGCAGTTTTTTTCACTCTGACTCAAGAAAAACTCCATGGACATCACTGAGAAGTACAACATGATGAAGGCTGAGTAGTGTTGCCAGATGCCTGAAGACCTCCCAAAGGAAACACAGCTGGTTTTGTCTGCTTTGGAGATAAACCAGCCCGGGAGATAGCCTTATGGACTAAGGACCACCCAGACTTCTTGGCACTATATATGCAGCTTGGGAGTGCTTTAACTGCTCCATGGAAATCACAGCAAGTTCTCATGTTGCTGATAGTCAGGAATTTAAAATAATATGCTGTGTGTTAGTAATGAAGCTGTTGCAAAATAAAAAATATTTTCTTTATTTGAAGGTTGAATATTTGCCATCACTAACAGCAGTAAATATTTTTGCCTGGAACTTCCCAACTGGCTTCCTCCTCTACTCTGACTCACTCTGTTTTGTCACACTTCAGAAATATTTAAGCCTAGAAAAGCCTTTGATGCTATTTGTCAACTGTTTTACAAAGGCAGTTTCAAAGGTACTGTAAGACATGGTTGTGTTTTCAGCCACAGCTATCAACCCAGACATTCTGTCAGCCAGGGAAACCTTGTGGAGTTTTTCATCTATAAGAAAATGTGATCAGCTTCAAAGCATAGGAGGATGCTGTCTGGTACCAAAATGACACTAAGAATGATGAAGTCTTTTCATAAATAGTCCCCATGGTTTCAATGCAAGTTTTGCCAAGTAAGAACCAAAATTCTCTATGAAAAGGCATGATAAAAGTTTTGTTCTGTATAAATGATACACTTTGTATTTCAGTGTGAAGTTTAAATGCCTGTAATTTGATTACCCAGTGTTTCATATGCAGGATTATGTTCTTCCTGCTTGGAAGTTTAAAATTCGGAAATACGATGAGAGATAGAAGATCCAGGTGAAAGTTGATGCCTGAACAGTTTCTGGACAAAAAACTCACGTTTCTGCATATGTAGCAAAGGCAATGTTAAAGTATTCTGCCTGGCTACAGTTTCACTAGTGACTGTGAGCAATGTTGGATTAAAACCACGGAAGTTGATATTTCCAGGTCAAGGCAGAGGCGTGAACAAATGTGCTGTGCACACTGTGAATGAAGGATTCTGTCCAGGACACTCTTCAGTCTTCCATTGAAGCACACAGCTCTGCTGTTCACCAGGGTAGACCAGCGCAGAAACCAGAGCAGAAAATTTTCCTAGCAGTCCCACATGATCCACAGACACTTTGACACATGTGTGGGTACCAGCAAGCCAGAATTTGGCTCTGTGGATATTTGTAAGCAGTTATCAATAATTTCAATCTTCCTTGGGTTTTTTTGAGCATTGGACTTCACCTTATGCAGCCACAGTGGCAAGAGACAGTGATGTGCAACCAGCACTGATGCTCTCATTTTACCCAGTAAGCACCTCCCAGGACAAAGAGCAAGGATTTGTGATAAAACTTCTCTTTGGACATCTTTGAACATCAGTGGTTGGGGTCATATCTCAGTCCAGGAGACAAAACTAGCCCTAATTTGAAGTTAATCTTCTAAACCACATATAATCTAGTTATGGGGCTCTCAATACAAACTGCTTTAATAACTTGACTCTCCTGTTGTGCTTCATTACTTAATAATGTAGATGTAGCCTTGGAAAAATACAAGCGTTTAATCACTGGTACTAATACAGACAATGATGTAATGATATAAACAATGATAACAACCATCTTTCAAAACAGTAATGTTGAGTTTGGCAATTAAATAATAAAATAAAAAAAGAGAGAAGGAAAGATGAACAGTTGGACAGTAAAAAGTCACTATGATAAAATGTGAGCACAATTAATTACCCAACACTGTATTTTATGAAATATTATAAAGATATTATAAATATCACAGTAATATTAATAACATCATTATTTTGCAATGTTATATTTTTTAAATGCTTTGTCTTACTCAAATAAAAGAGGACACACATAAAAAGTCACAAACATGAATGTATCAGACTAGGTAAGAATTACCACAACCTCATAATTGAGGTAATATACTCAGTAGAAAAGTTCTAACAGGGATTTCTCTGTTGTCGAAGGTCACACAAAAAGGAAGAGGGAGAAAATGAACACCAAATGCTGCACCAAAACTGAGCTAGTGCAGGAATCCAGGATAGAGCCAGAAGGTCTTCTCATCTGGAAAATTTTAAAACAAGATTATGAAACAGAATGGAAAGCAAGGAGAAGAGAGTAGGATAAAAATGAAACAAAGCAGAAGCAAGATGCAACAAGCCTAATCAAAGTCTCTGTCTAAAAATCCACTGCTTTTCAAACATTTTTATGTGATTGATGATCAAATTTGCATCTAAAAATTGAGAAGATTATTTTCAAAAGGAGCCACTCCTCTAGTGCCTAAGGTACAATATTCAGTACAATAACCTTTTTCATTTAGAAGTCAAACGGAAACACTGAAAAGAGTTGGCTTGAATCCAGCTGAGGAGCTGTTTTGGTTTTGATTTTTCTCTTTTACCCTTTTTACTGATACAAAAATAAAATCAAACTTCTAATGTCAGAGAAGAGTTCCAGAAAAATCAAAGAATAAACATCTGATTTAATTCACAGATAATTGTAGGAAAAAACTAAAGGAAATCAAAGTCCAGTTTCACAAAGTTGTCACGAAGACTTCCTTTTTAAAAATATTCAGCATGTTGTAGATATTCTAGAGGAACTGAGAGCCCCAGAAAAAAAATCCCATCTCCATCTCCTAGGCAAGGTTTTGATAGCAGGGGGCTGACTACAGGAGTGGCTTCTGTGAGAAGTTTTAGCAGCTTCCCCTGTGTCCAGCAGAGCCAACACCAGCTGGCTCCAAGACAGACCTGCTGCTAACCAATTAGCAATGGTGGTAGTGCCTCTGGGATAACAAATTAAAGGAAAACATTACTGCACAGAAGCAATTGCAGCCAGAGAAGAGAGGACTAAGAATGTGTGAGAAGAACAGCCCTGTATACCCCAGGTGAGTGGAGCAGGAGGGGCAGGACATGCTTCAGGAGCCAGAGCAGCCCGTGGGGAAGACCATGGTGAGACAGCTGTGCCCCTGCAGCACACAGAAGTCCATGGTGAAACAGCCTCTGGAAGACTCTATATATTTTCTGGTTTTATAAAGTACAGAGGATCTAGATTTGTTTCGTAAGTGGCATGATAATACAAAGCAAACTAATATTCATTTGGTGTTACCTCACTGTAATAATGGTTGAAGAGTGAGAGTGGTAAGTTATTTCAGGTTCCATGCTGTCTCTGTGGTTCTTTGATACTGTGATAGCTCTTCTGCGAAGAGAGGCTTATTTATGTTAAACTTTCATTAAATCAGGCTAGATACCAAATCACAAACTCTTGCCTTTTTGTTCTCTTAGAGACAGACAGAAATTACACACTGAGTAAAGTATCAAAGGCTTTTTCTATTGCTGCATTTTCTCCTTTTTTATACAGTTTTACAGACCTTGTGTGTGACTCCAATTGGTTAGTAGCTTTCTTACCAATTACTCTGTTGCAGGGCAAGGTCAGCTTCTACCCCAGGAGGTCACTTCTCCCGGAAGATCCATTCCCCAGGTGCATGTGTGTATCCCCTCCTCTCCCCACCCCCTGGGCTCTGGCCCAGGACTGTCTGTCAACCTTAAAGGTGTCGTGTGATTGGACAGATTCAAAAGATGCCTTAGACCCTGAAGGGTATTGAGCAACCCAGGTATCCCTTTGTCCTTGGGACCTCCTCTCCCCTACCTGGATTGGTGGGCTTGCTACCTTTCCCCTCCCCCTCCTCCCCCAGGTTAAAAGGTGCTTCAGCCATGCGGTCGGGAGTGATTGGGAAACACCAGGAAAGATAGAAGGTCTTTTTAGAGTTCTGTGGAGCAGAGACTGATTCAGAAGCCTACCAGGCTGGAATAAAACCTTCTGAACACAACTCTCTTCAGGACTCACTCCTTTTCCTCCACCTTTCGCTTCAAGTCTCTCCAGCAGAGATCAGCACGACACTCGGAGCCTGGAAGCTTGGACCCTTAGCCACGTGAGCTACATAATATCTCCTGGGGTACAGACGCCCTAGTTGCTGTTATTAAGCTCACATGTGGAGGCCAGGCAAGCCAGGGAGGTCCCACCGGTAATACTGGTAATTTTTTTAATCCAATATTACTCTGTTGGTTAGCAAAAGGTATTTTTCTTGTCCATCAAATCTCTCTTGTCTTAAATTGTTTACATATTTTCTTCACTGATTCTCATGGGATAGATTTAGTGTTTATGCAGATGCTGGTTGTTTTTCAACCCAGGAATAGATTGTTACGTTAACAAACTGTTCACACCAGGATTGTTTTCAAATAGGAATTTGCAAAGTGCTAGCTTCTCCTAGAAGAAATGACAGGCTAGCCACTGACCTAAGAGAGCAGGCCTGATTTTATGAGGCCTTTCTTTTATAATTTTTCTACCTTACTGCAACACCTTCTGAAACGGTCAGTTTAATGAATGAACTCAGCCTACAGCATTATGAGGCATTTCATCAATTCCATTAAAATCATCTGCTGGAACTTAGAATCACTTTGCAAAAGAGAAAACTATGAAAATGTTGACTTTCACAGTTGCACATTTTTCAGCAAGAACATCTTGTAATCTTTCGACTATTACGCTTTCAGCACTGGTGGAAATATGGATCAGATTTGGCTACTTCCAACATCAGATTAAAAAGTAGTATGAGGATGTGAATAAAACAACAAAAAGGACACAGCTCCATATTCAAGTAGAACTTTATTCAAAATTCTATAAATAAACATCTACATTTCCAAAGGTAGCTAGTTATGCTGATGTTTGATTTGACACATCAAAGCAGGCTCAGGTCTTCACAGCACTGACATTCAGCAATCTGTAAAAAAGACAACATCTGGTCTAAGGATGGATGAGTCACCACACAGTGAGCCCTCCAAACCACTGGTCACTTTTAGAGAAAGGCAGTAAAAGGAAGAAGGAAAATGCATTTACTTAAGTAAATTCAGCAATATGAATATATTATTTTTCTCTCTTCTATTTATAGCTCCTGCATATTTTCCCTCAATTTTTTACAGTTTCTATCTCTGTGTTCCTGAACTGTATTCTCTTTTCTGTTTCCTTCAGGAATTTCTAACCTTCTGTATTTCTCCTCTTTCATTCCCCTCATCAGTGCTTCTTCCTTTTCCTTCACTGGTTCCTCTCCTCTGGCACTAAACACAGTGGGCTCATCTTCTCTCATCATCTCTTCCCTTTTGTCCATTTCTACAGCTTGTACCCACTCCACCTCCCCACTAGTCTCTCCTCTCTTCCCCAGATCCTTCCACAGAAAAGAGTGCATGAATGGAGATGGTTTGGTGAACATAGGAGCTGGAGCCAGATTTCTCCCAGTTTTTCTCCCATTATGTGTCTTTTCTGCCCCCTTCTCTCATGATGCCTGCCTGCTCACTACAAAACAGGCAGCATAGCTAGTGAGGAGGGCACCACTTGTCTCTAGCAGCAGTCCCTGAGAATGAAGGTACATCCAAATTACTAAAGGAAAATCAACAGCTTTTCAGCACCTACATCAATCTGAATAAACCGGTTTGTTTTATAGCTCTTCTTTTTTCATGGTTCTGAGCGGGAAATGGAGAAGACCATGATCTTTGAAAACTCTGCTTGCCTTCACTAGTAGGCTGAAGTACATGAGCTTTAAAATGATGCCAACATCTCAAAACTCTGAGTCATTCTGTAGTTGTTAGGTCTGCTCTATACCCAAAGTGTTCCTACAAGTAAGTAACCCTAACGTAAAAGCAGCGTGGCAGAAGGCTGTGCTGGTTAAACACTCCTTATACCAGTAACAGCTTAATCCATGCTGCTCTTGTAACTAAGATGCCACTATCTCCTGATCTCACAAGATCAAGACAGGAAGAAAAAGGTGCTAGTCATGTACTTTTAAACCTGTATTTTTAAACCACTATCCCCCAAGAACGTGGGAATGAGCTTCATGTAATGGCAAAATATGCTGAGTTCATATATTCTGCAAGCTCATGGCACTACAAATATTCCTCTTAAAAAGTAAACAAACTCTTGTTTCCTTAGGGTTTAAAGAGAGTTAGGTTAGGAGAGAATGTGGGCACACACTAAGCTAAAATCTATAAAGAACAGGTCTGCTCCACAAAAGCCACACTCTACAGACTGTAAAGAGAGAAATACATTTCCCAGAGCACCAGCTGACCACTGCAGGCAAATAATAAAATGCCTGGAAAAATACCTACATCAAGCTCTTTTCAGGAGGTGTGCTGGAGAAGTGCTTTTCCAAACAACTGAATTTCTTATGGTTGTATGCTAAGAACAGTAAGGTTCATAATGAACATGAAACCAACGTTCACCATCTACCAGTAGGAACCAAGTGATTATTCCACAAAATAGATGTAGAACCTTTACAAAAGGTTTCAGGATATGAAATAAGGTGACCCAACACAGCAGTCCTGAACAGATTTCTTCTGCAAGGATTTCAAAGTCTATTGCCTACTTACTAAAGGAAGAGATGGGTTAGCTCTGCAGAAAGATGCCCTGCAACTTAAAAATGAGGTGTTATAGTGAAAGTTTCTTATTATTGACTCTTACTTTTCATTCTTGCATGCCTTGAGTAGAATTGAGGCTGTAAAAGTAAATCACTGCTGTTCTGTGACACTGGTTTCAGGCTTCTAATGGAGAAATTGTTCTTCACATTCCAAGCTCCTTCCAGAGCCACTGTTTACAATTAGGCAAAATAATAGCTTTATAACTGATTACTTCAGCTTGTTCTAGAATTAATATAAAACTACACAATAATATTCTTCCATAGTTAGTGGAAAGAGATTGACATCTTCAGAGATAAGTTCAGATTGCTAAAGGTGCACAACATTCTCTACTGTTTATAGAAGCTCTTAGGACTACTCAGGCACCTAACTGAAGCAGGATACAGCTTGTCTATAATAAATAAGAAACAGCAGTAATACCACTGGTGCAGGCAGCATCCTTTTTTGGTCATACTGGAATAACAAATGCCCTCATAAAAATATAGAAAACAACAACACCCACCCCCAAAAAACCCAACTGAAACCAAAAATTAACCAAACAAACAAAAAACCAAAGCCATCATCATCAGAACAAAATTAAAAGCCAATTTATTTTGTGGAAAGGTTAAAATTTACTGGCCATCTAATTTATTTTAAACAATACACTTTAGTAGTCTAAACTGTGTAAATCAGTAACCATCCAACCTGACAACTGTTGCCTATCAGAGCCCAAGCCACTTAGTACACACCTCTAATTGTCCAAACAGCTGAAAAAGGAATTCAGTACTCACTGAATAATCTATACACCAGCAATTATATTTATCATATTTATCATTTATCATTGTTATGCTATGCCTATAACATTATGCTGTAGGTACCATTTCTGTACTGAGCTTGCTATAGATCCATACTATACAGTCCTGTAACAAGTATTTGTGTAGTGTTCCTCTATTATCTTTGTACTTTAAGCCTTTGTAACATACATTTCTTTGGGACACTCCTCAAAAGTCATGAGAACATATAAAGTAACATCCATTTATTCAACCAGACTGAAGTATTCCAGACAATTTTGATCCATTGGCAGATGGATGCAGAAAAATAGTTGTGTTCAACTCTTAGTATGAGCACATAAGCAGATTGAGCAGATTGTTGTTAACATCTGCAACTCAGCTCTGTGTCCAGGACCCCTTTTCAGTCAACAGGAAAAGAACAGGCACTTTTAGAGCATGACACACGCAATGACAGGTGTCTAGGAGAAGTCAAGAGAATGTCCAAAGTGCCTCTTTCCCTCTGCTTACTACACTACACTAAGTCAGTCATTTGCAAGTGTGTGCTGCAATTCCCTACAGAGTCTAATCACAGTAATAAGAATTACAAGCTCTTTACATCTGCTGGGTCTGGTTACATCACCTAATTCAGCTACATTTTTGTCTGTGAATCCAACTGTTTTAAATTCATTTTGAGTCAGTTTAGAAATGGGTCTCAATCCTACACAAGCGAAACAGTATTTTAATAACTACAGCATTTCTTTCAAAGAAAAAAGTAACAAAACCCCCCTACTGCTTGGCAATTTTTTCTCGTTTATTAAACTGATATATCATATGGAATTATCTGTGTTCTCACTGGTCTCATAATTTCTGACCAAAAAAAAAAGAGAAAAAAGTAATAAAGGCTATATGCAATTCTGCTGTTTCTAAATGTTCTGCGTGATATTACATAAACATTCTGTAATTTTGCCAGTTCCTCAAAACAATTTTGTCCTGACAAACACTTGACTTTTGCTGATAAAAAAGATTACCTGCAGCCAGATGATTAACATTGCATTCTTCTTCCTGTAAATGAAAGTGCTCCTCCAGTATTTCTTTAACTCTCCTAGGTGGCTCAACATATACACATTTCTGCCCTGTTAGTAAAATATATTACAGAACAACCAGTTATTATAAATCCCCTGAACACTAACGTACTTTGCTGAAAGCAATTGTCAAGTTATGCTACTCTGGATCCATCTTCAATATACTGTGAACCAAATAATTTACAAATATATGACAGTGTTCAGCCAGGCCCTACTCCCCGGGATAGGAGGATGGTACAGGACTCTGGTGGGTCCAGCCAGACGGGGGGCGCTGGTAGCCAAAGCTACCACTCGGGGAGATGGCCACTGTGCCTCCCCATGACAGACATCCCAGGGCAGGGCCGTAGATGGAGAGGCATCCAAGAAGATGTCCTCGCTGCAGGACGTCTCCAGGGAGCTGAAGAGCGATGCGGACGCCTCACGGCACCATGGCCAGCACCTGCCGCGGTGCCGGGGGACATCAGTGAGGAGCCGCGGGGAACGGCTTGGCTCCCGAGAGGACAGCCTAGGGTGGGCCCGGGCTGGGGCAGGGGTGGCCGGGGACGGCCGTGCTCACGGGGCTGCTCGCCGCGGGCGTCTGCCGGCTCTCCGGCCGCAGCCGCGGTCATCTGCCGGCCCGCCGCCCTCATGGCCGCCGCGTCCGGGCGGTTGGGTCGGGCTGTTGCCGCGGGGTTGCCAGGCTGCCCGGCAGGCGGGGCCGCCTCGGCGGGGCCGCGCCCCGGCGGCTGCCGGCTCCCGAGGCACTGAGGCGGCCCCCGAGGCAGGCTCCGGCCAGCCGCCAGCCCCAGGGACAGCAGCTCCGCGCCGCCGCTTGGGGCACGGGGTGGAGGACAGCTCTGCGTGTCATTAACAGCTACTCCTCTGTGTCACTCGGCATGGCCACGGGAGCGGGCACATCACAAACTCTGTACCACTGTGGGCTGTCACCACGGGCCTGCCCGACGGAAGGATGCAATGTCATTCTCGCCCGAGGCAATGCGGGGTTGAGGGGAAGAAAGACAGAGTCCAGTTTAACTGATGTATATCTACTGATACTCGAAAGTACTAGTTTGGTCATAAAACGAGGCATCTTCAGACACTGCTTATTGGACTGAAGTGGTCTTGTAATCCACTTCTCTATTATTCCTTGATACATTTCAAGGTATTTTCATCTTCTTCCACTGATGTCCTGAAACCAAACTTTCAAAAATAATAAGCATTAAAATCATGTTACACCATCCATAGTTCAGAAGTTGTGCTTCCATTTTCCAACAGAAAGTGCTGAACATTACACACTGCTTCTAAAAGGCGGAGTGACCAAGACATCCTCCACAGCAGCTTGATCAGAGCACCAAATGTGGGCCAACATACCCCAGCCTTGCTGCTACTGCTACAATTGTGCCGAGTATGTGTTAGTGCAGGGAGCTTGGGATCACTCAGTAAGGCATCTGCATGGGACAGTGAAACATTTACTACAGCTCTCATAGTGACAGTACTTCAGCACTTACATTCANTGAGTGTCATTCCATGACTGATAAAGTTCCATCATCCCATTGGGAGATGCTCTGCCCAAGGGGGAGGAGCCACACACTGCTTCGTGGATATATCCTGAGGCTGTGAGACACTAAAAGCAGCCTTCTCCACTGGATTTCTCAGAGGAGCAGCCTGTTTTCCCATTGAGGAAACCTCCACCATTCTCCAGGATCACTGCTACAACAGGACTACATCTGTCATTGCAGAGGACTGCAGCTACTACTTCAGCTGGACTGCTACCAACAGGCTGTCAGGTCGTATTCTGACTCTGTCAGTGTTGTTTTGTATTACTGTATTGTTCATTTTATTATTTTATTTTATTTCATTTTCCTCTTCCCTAATAAAGAACTGTTATTCCTGCTCCTATATCCTTGCCTGAGAGCCACTTAATTTTCAAAATTATAACAATTAGGAGGGACGGGGTTTACATTTCCCACTTCAGGGGAGGCTCCTGCTTTCCTTAACAGACACCTGTCTTTTCAAACCGAGACAATATGCTTTCAATTAAAAATATGACAAAACACTTTGGGTTAAGTATTTTATTTTATAATAAGCCTTACATTAAGTTCATTAAACATTTTGTGCATCACCCAAATAAGTTACATTCATTCTGAGCTTTCATGCAGTTTTAAAAAAGTTAGAATTTGTCAAAAAATAATTTTGAAGTGAGCTGTAATAAAGTCTGCATAACCAAGGCAGAATTTTTTCACATCAAGTAAATATTCCAGTTTTCCCTCCTGCTTTGACACTACAGACAACTTACAAAGGCCTCTCCAAATCTGTACTTATTAAATAGAAACTTGCAGAAATTACTGAGACTTTCTGACCACCTTGACTAACAGCAGTAATGCTTCAAAGTACGAGCGTGACCACTGAACTGCGCTGCAGGAGGTGACATTTTGCCTGAGGAGAATACTGAAATATCTTAGGTTAAAACCTCGTTGCAAAGAGACGGACCCACCACCAACGGGCATGCAGAACACTAACAGGAAAGAGGCAGAAAACCTCACATTCACAAGCTTTTATGGGGACACAGCATTTATGCAGTCTTCTACTATTTCAAAAAGGTAGTGATATATATCAGTCCTCCTTGCAATGTCAAGGGCAGTTTCATCTAAGTTGTTTTTCAAGTCTGGCTTTACATAGCGATTCATCAGCAGGAGCTCAAGTGTTTCCCTGCTGTTTTTGTTTCCTGCAGCAATGTGCAGGGGTGTCAGCAGACCGTTTGTCTGCGCGTTGATGTCTGCACCCTGCTGAAGCAGGAACGCAGCCACAGTGGTGTTGTTCCACTTGCAGGCACTGTGCAAGGGCGTCCAGCCGTCAACGGTCTGCGCGTGGACGTCGGCCCCTTGGGCCACCAACTCATGTGCAATGTCCAAGTGCCCGCTGTAGGCAGCTCGGTGGAGAGGAGTGTATTGATCTTCATCACGAGCATTCACTGGAGCCAGCTTTTCCATCAGGAGCTTCTTCACGGTACTCAGCTGTTTAAAGAGAACAGGGAACTTCACGTGATTCTATGAAACAAGATGTATGGCTTTGATGGTCCTGAAGTTTAATGGAAAAGCAATTTCTGTCAAGTGTCAAAAGCACTTATAAAATCTCAGATACATCCTCTCCACCCCAGTTCAAAAGGTTATTTGCCACGAAGAGCCTAGCATGCTTTCAGTTTATAGAAGTTAAAGAAAAGTGCTGTTACTTGAACTTTGAACTGGAATTAAAATTTGTTCTAAAAGCCAATGGATCCAGACATGTTTTAGTGTGTACAGGCTACAAAGGGGGATGCTTTACATACAGTGACTAGCAAAACCTAATCAAAACAGCTCAGAGAAAGAAAGAAAAGTATAGGTAAACTTTTGTTTGTGGATGAGACTACAGACCTGTGCTCAAAATAACATTCTTGTAAATTACATATGAACAGAGCAAGTGACTTACCCGATTGTTTTCAGCTGCCCAGAGTAGCAATTTCTCTGGATTTTTTTCCATTTTCTTTTCTTGCATTTCATACCATTCCTCCGTTCTTTCTTGCTCATCATCATCATCATCAGATTGTCCTGACCAACAGCTCTGAGTTCCTACAGGAATCAAATGCCTGTGCGTCTCCAGCAGTTCAAGTTGGTTAAAATGCTCTGTGAAGTCTTCGAACAGCTCGTCATCATCGTCTTCATCAGCTTGCTTGTCTTTATTCATTTTCAGTCAGCATCTGTGAGCAGCAGATGTACAACAGTATTTATGTCAACTGTAACTGTTATCGGTGCACTAACTGTCCATAAGACTATCTGATGGGTGACGCTGATGTCAAAAACCAGCAAAACTCAAGGGAAAACTCAGTGATCCTCCCCTAACCCGGGCTTTGCCAGCTCTGCCAGAACTTACAGGATAATATCCACGCTAGAAATGCACCGTGCTACCCCGATCCCTGAATGCCACCACCTTCAGACTGCAGTGCAACACTGCGCGGGAGTTTGCTAAGCGCACTCGAAACGCTGCTCACTAACAAAGGGTCTGGAGACTAGTCCGGACTTTGGGGCAAAGTCTCTGCACCGCCCGGCCCGCAGCACCGACCCTGCTCCCCTCCGCGGGGCCCACATCAGCCCGGGCAGGCCTCACCGCCCCGCAAGACACCGACCGATCGCCGCCCGCCCCGCGAGTCTCCCATCCGCCCCGCCCGGCCCCGCTCCGGTACCTGAGGCCCCAGCGCCGCCGGGGCTCCGGGCGGGGCGCGGTCCGGCGAGGGCTTCCGGGCCGCGCGGCCGCCGGACGTGACGGAACGGGCCGGGCTGGGTCGGGGGCGGTGCTTGGCGTGAGCAGCGGTGGGAGCGGGAGATAGAGCGGCGTCAGTGATTGTTCAGTGTGGTCGCAGCTCACTGTGCCCCCTGCCCTGGGCCGGCGCCTGGTTTGTCTCTTGCGCTAAGCGTACCGTCTGTGAAGAGAGAAGCTGACTCCCTTGAGCTGGCTGCGCTGTGCCAGAGCCTTCCCGTGAGGAACCTCGGCACGAGGATGAGCACCATCAACTCGCAGTAAGCTCCCGTTGTCTGCAGCTCCCTGCAGTCCTGACACATCAAGTGTTTTGTATGTCTGGGACGTGTTAAGAAGAGCTGGGATCATCAGTTGTGTTTTCGCTCTGGTCCTTGTGATCACCGTGCTTGCCTTCATGCTCATGTAGATTTCCAGTGCAACGAGAGAATTAGACTGTTCAACAAGTATTTTTAAAAACAAAAAACATACAAAGGGTTCTTTAGTTTTTAATTAGATACTTCAGGGGGATGCTTGCAGCCCTTTACTGGAGCAGAATGACTGGGATAAACAAATCTTCCAACTGGCTGGTTTGGCGATGTGTTGTTTGCTGTACAAGTAGTGAACTATTTTGAGACTCTTACAAGACTGATACTTGGTAGAGTTTTATGGCAACTCTCCATGTTTCATGACTTTGGATAGATAAGCTTACCTTAGTTAAGACTGTGTAGAAATTCCCTATGTGTATTGCTCTCTGACACTAGTTTTCCTGTCTTATCCAGGGATGATGAAGATACCTTTAAAATACTTGTTGCTACTGATATTCATCTTGGCTATTTGGAGAAGGATCCAGTGCGTGGAAATGATACGTTTGTAACTTTTAATGAAATTCTGGACCACGCTCGAAAAAATGAAGTAAGTGCTACTTTTTGGAGAGAGAAGGACTAAGGCTGTTGAAAATATGGTCCAGTCTGCCAGAAGCTGTAAAGCTTAGTCTTGGTACAGTCTCTAGTAATACCGAATCAAATGGCTGAACTATTTGTTGCATTCAGTTTTGTTTCTGATTTAGTAAAAGGAATGCCTGTTACTTTGTGAGAGCATTCTTACTGAATCATGACTTTGGTTGCATTAGCAGTGTTTTTGGTTTGCCTGCACCAGTTTCAGTGGTATGTAGAGAGGGTTTGTCACTCCAAGGAGGAAAAATAATTGAGGAGAGCGAGAGTAGTGATATACAGTCTTCTGACAAATCAGTAGAGATTTGTTAGAAGCTGCTGAAGTGTCGTGCAGTGCTGAGTCGCTGAAGTGAGCAGTTCTTGTGCCGAGCAGCTCTAGTGCCTGCACAGTCAGCAGCAGAATCCTGTAGTGGGGTGGGCAGAGGAGCTTCCTGAACTGGGGCAGTGTCGGGGGAGCCGAAAGCCACCAGGAGCCTGCAGCGGCTGATAGGACCTGGGTGGAGTCAGGAGCAGTGGCAGCCAAGAACACCCCCCCACACAAACACACCTGTTAAAGAAGCTCCTGGGGAGTGGCAGCAAGCAGGAGCACCTCCAACATGGCAAACAGACGTGCTGTGGCATGACTTTTTGTGCAGGAACAGCACTTGACCCCCTGCCAGCTCCACCAGGGAGCAGTGGCATCTATCTGGCAGAAAGCCATGGCCGTTCTCTGCATTCGTCAGAATGACAGAGCTGCCCAGACAGAAGTCCCTGTCCAGACACAGCTCCGGTTGAGGAATATCAGGGAGTGTGTATGAGAAAGAGACTACTGGAATCACACCCTACTTTTCTTAGGGCAGGCCTGACAGGCAGACAGGACACACGATCCAGGAGATTCCCTATCCTCACTCCCTCTGGATGAACTCACTGAATTAAGAGATGGGGGGCAATGGCAGCAAGTTCCTGCCCAGCACAGCAGGTGCATCTCCTCCGTGACTGCCCCACATCCCCACGTGCCTTGGCATAACAAATGTGAGGCGCTGCAAGTGGAACTGAACAAGGACAGTGGTTCATCTAGCATAGAGGTGCTGCTGAGGTTGTTGCCTGTGCCCAATATCAAAACGCCTTCCATGAAGAAAAAAAGGTGGGTTGTTATAGGAGATCACCTTCTGATGGGAACAGAAGGCCAATATGCAGACTGGCTCCACTTCTTAGGGAAGCCTGCTGCGTCCCTGGGGCCTGAGTTGGTTGACAGCAGCTGAATATGGTCCAGCATGTGACAGGTGACCAAGAATGGCATCCTGGCCTGGATCAACACTGGTGTGGCCAGCAGGACCAGGGCAGTGACCATCCCCCTGTACTGGGCACTGGTGAGGCCACACCTCAAATCCTGTGTTCAGTTCTGGGCCCCTCACTGCAAGAAGGACATTGAGGGGCTGGAGCGTGTCCAGAGAAGGGCAACGGAGCTGGGGAATGGTCTGGAGCACAAAGCTGATGAGGGTTGGCTGAGGGAGCTGGGGGTGTTCAGCCTGGAGAAAAGGAGGCTCAGAGGAGACCTTATTGATCTCTACAACTCCCTGAGAACGTAGCCAGGTGGGAGTTGATCTCTTGTCCTAAGCAACAAGCGATTGAACTAGAGCAGATGGCCTGAAGTTGCACCAGAAGAGATTTAGACTGGATATTAGGGAAGATTTCTTCTCTGAAAAGGTTGTGAAGTGCTGGGAACAGGCTGCCCAGGAGAGTGATGGAGTCACCCTCCCTGAAGGTATTTAAAAGATGTATGGATGTGGCACTTAGGGATGTGGTTTCATGTTGGACTCGGCAGCGCTAGGTTAGCGCTTGGGCTTGATGACCTTAGAGTTCCAACCTAAACAATTCTGTGATTCCATTTTTAAGGACTGGATGTTTATCAGTCAGATTCTTTGTAATTTTGATGAGGTTTTTTCCTAATGCTTTACCAAAAGCTAAATATATCAATATATGCAAAAACTGCAGCTAGTACCCTCTCAAAATAATGTGGTGATAGCTACTATGTGAAGTAGCTATCACCACTTCTTCGCACGAGGTAGTGCAGCGGTGAGAAAATAATGTAGCTTTTCATGCCTGTCAAAAAACGTTCAGGAGCCAGTTTGGAGACCCTTATTACAATAGTAGACTAATCCTTTTTTTTCCCACTATCAGTTGTTTTCTCCTATGGCTCTTCATAAATGCATCTTTTTGGGTTTGATTTTGTTTTAATTAATAATTTAATTACTTTTTTTTCATAAGGAAGTTAAATATTGTTTTTCTTTAAACTAACTCCTTTTACCTAGAAGTATACTTCCTCATATTTGAGGAAGTATATGAAACTCCCTAGAAGAAATAATTTGAACAATTTGCTTAGAAGTGAAGTCTTTCAAGGTAATACAAAATGTTGTATTAAAATAATAAAGCTTTTTGTTACATACAGGTGGACTTTGTTTTATTAGGTGGGGACCTTTTTCACGACAACAAACCCTCCAGAAAAACAGTACACTCTTGTTTGGAGTCACTAAGAAAATACTGCATGGGTGATCGTCCTGTTCAGTTTGAAATTTTGAGTGATCAGGCAGTTAATTTTCATTACAGCAAGTAAGTATGTTGCTATAAATTATCATGTAAGACTTGATTTGTGTATTGGGTGAGAGTGTTGTGATTTTTATTTTATATCCTCTGTTACTGGAACCGGGAATTTTTAGGCCTGTCTGTGTGGGAGAGTTTACAGGATGACTTCACCTGTCATCTAAGTCTGTAAAAAAATGTGTACAGTATTTTGACAAACTTCTGAATGTGCTGTGACACTTGATATATTTATGTAATGTATAGTTTCCATGTAGCAAGTACAATACAAGTAAACCAATTCACATGAGTTGTTTTGGTAAAATCAACAGAGTTCCTTGAGTCTAACCAAAGGTTGCACAATTTTTTTACAATTCTTTTCATGGCTTGTTCTGAAAAGTTTCTTTTGCTACCATATTCCCCATGGAAAGTGCCATTCCAGACCATGAGTAAGAATCTTCTTGTGCTTAAGCTTAAGCTTAGGCTTATTCATAATCACTTCATTCTGATTTGTACCACATCTATTTGTGATGAAGTTAACTTGAAGAGAGTATTGAGAATCATACACAAATTTGCAGATATAGTTTAACTTCTTTTCCTCTTTTTGTTCAGGTTTCCTTGGGTGAATTATCAGGATGAAAATCTCAACATTTCTATTCCAGTTTTTAGTATTCATGGCAATCATGATGATCCCACAGGGGTAATTCTTATCATAATTGTACTGTTGCATTACGAAGATATAGAAATAGAAACATGTATAGAAATACAGTTCTGGGTGATCATGCTAGTTTTAGTTGCTGCACTCTGTGTATAAATGTTTTGTGCATCTAGGAATTCACTTAATAAGTGACAACAAGTTAAGTGTGACATTTAAAAGCAAATGGAAATAAGTTAAGAGATTCATATGAACTGTGTTTAGTTTCTTAATTTATGTAGGTTTCTGTCATTGAGAACAGAATCACTTTTCATGCCAAGAAGTGGCAATCTTTCAGAAAGTTTCTAAAACATTCCATCGTAGGGACTGAAAGCTTTTTTCTTAAAGAAAGAGAATTTTGATATTTTGATTTGTGCATATGTAATTGATATGCATCATGCATTTGCAAGGAGGATAATCTAATAATAGTAAAATGGTAGCTTACTAAAAGCTACTAAAAGTAATCAGGAAAAGGATGTTTAGAAAGCATTAAAATGCGTGTGTTGAATTAGTAATTTTGCATTTTATATCAAATAGCCGTGTATCACGGAGATGAGTGTTTTAGCAGAAGTTTAGCTTTGAATTTACTATAAGGTAGTTACCCTAACGAGATAATTTTTGTGGTAGTTTAGAGACTGGCTGGTTTGAATGGTTTTTTGTGTTTTTGTTTTTCTGAATGATCTAATGTTTAATTTCATATTGTTCAAATGAAGTATGACTTGTAAGGAAAAGGAATTTGCTTCTGTACTCTAGAGTACTGGCAAAACCTGTAATACATGTTATAGGGCTTTTCAACTGCAGAAGTTACTTAAGGAAAGATATTCTCTATTATTTTTGAGACTTTCAGTTAGACGTGAAGCACTGGATGTTCTATTCAAAGTTTTGTATTTGTTTCTTAAAATTTGTTGTAGGCAGATGCACTGTGTGCATTGGATATTTTAAGCTGTGCAGGACTGCTCAATCACTTTGGACGTTCAACTTCCGTGGAGAAAGTAGATATTAGTCCCATTTTATTGCGTAAAGGTAGAACAAAAATTGCTCTGTATGGCTTGGGTAAGTATTTGTCTTCCAGACTGTGACTAGACTGTTCATGTGTTACTGAAATTTATTAAGTTTAAATGAAGTTGGAACAAATGTATAAGGCTGCAACAAACATTAAAGTCTACATGATTCTAAATTAAAGCATATCAATTCTGTGACAGTGTCAGGTTTTTCCTCCTGTTTTGTGTCACTGGCTGACAGGGGTTTTTTTGCTCATTTAGATAAATCTTCCTAGACTTGCTTTTTGTAATTTAATGGTGTTAAATGAACCCTGCTTAAGTTAACCATAGTGCTGGTGTATCAAGTCAGTGCAGTCACACTCTTAAATTCTCTCTGTTGTGTATTAAGCTTATTTCATCCTACTTAGGCAAAACTTAAACACCCGCTGTTTGTGTGCCATTTTGGCTATATTTAAAAACATAAGCTGTCTGAGCAGAAATCTAATGTCTTACATATCTGTCTGATAGTGGTTCATAACTAGCATTGGCCATGGGTAATCTCAGTTTCTTTAAAGAAACTTAAGAGTTTCATACTTCAAAGTAGTTCTATGGTAGATTTTCAACTTCAGGTTTGTTCCTTTGTATTGTCTCCGCTGAATTCCCCTCTACCCTCACTTCATACTTAGAATGGTTATTTTTGAGTGCTTTCTGTTTAGAGAAGTTAACTATTATGGTCTTACTTTTTTCAACATTAGTTTTTTTGTCCAGTCATGCATGCTTGAACACTTAATTCCAAGCAACTTTTATAGCTCTAAATTAAGTCCTAGTTGGCCATGATTTTGTGTATTTAATGAGATACTTTAAAAGCTTGTTAGATGTTTGAAAGATTAATAGTTAGTGGAATGTCCTAATATCAAAATATAAAAGTTTTCAATGCCAGAGTTGTTACTGGGAAATGCAACAACTTTCTGAAGTACCAGTGTTGCTGCATGAAGATATTCATGATGTGTTTCTTTCTGTTTGTGCCAGAATTATTTATACCTTTTTGACTTTCTCGGATTCAGAGAGCATTTGTTCTTATACAAAATATGGACACTCCATATGGGATTTATTGATATCTATCATGAGCCTGGCTAAGGATAGTTCAGGGGGTTTTTTTCCTAGTTAAAAACATCAAGGGAATTATCAGTGACTTTCAGGGATGGGACATGTACAACATTCTNTGTTTGTTTGTTTGTTTGTTTGTCCACTTCAGGAGCAATTCCAGATGAGAGGTTGTATCGTATGTTTGTCAATAAGAAAGTAACCATGCTGAGACCAAAGGAAGATGAAGACAGTTGGTTTAACTTGTTTGTGATTCATCAAAATAGGTAACAGTACTGAATGAATTACAGCAACTTACTGTATTACTTCATTAAACTGCCTGGAAAAGGATAAGTGAGCAAGCCAGCTGTGTTAGTTCATGCTTCTTGTGAGTAGCTGGTTTCTTAAGATTTTTACAAGTGAATACATTGTTTTACAGCTCTTTTTGGAGAAGAATTGTAAAGGAAAAGGTTTGAAATAAATGAGTTAGGGGAGTTGGAAGATCTCTTCCCAAACTTTTATAGTCAGAGGCAGTGGAGGGTTTGTAGTGTAATATGCATATAATTAAGTCCTTTCTGCTTGTTAAAGCTGGGAGAACACCAAACTTTGTATTATATTTTCTATCCTTGTTTTAACCATAGTTCAACAAGTACCGTATGTTCCCTTGCACTGCTGTGCTTTACAGATAGGTGACGTGTTCTGTCTGCCTACAGGCTTCTCCCAGCAGTGGTAGTAGGAGCAGGCAGAGTTCTTTTCCAAATACTTTCTTCTGATTTTTCCTGAAGAAGAGGGCAGTCCTCATGCTCAAATAATGGAGAGGCAGACATAAATAAATAGAGGTCATATTACCCTGTGTACTGATTTCTGTCCTGTAGTCTGAAGGAACTCACCCCCCCATCTCCCTTGTCTTCCAGAAAGGGATTGGGGATGGCGTGTCCCATGTCTGTTTAATTCAGTTGGTTTTACCCCACCATTTAAAAACAAAAAGCAACTAAAACTGATTGCTATGAGATGGTATAAAATCATTCATGTAGAAAAAAACCAGAAGTCTCACAAGCTACGTAAGAAGAAAAGGGAGATCCAAATAGAAGGAGGAGAGCAGAAAACAGTGAGCTATGTAAAAAAGTGAGCTATGTAAGTTGCCCTTTCATTTAGCTAAACACTAAACAACTGTGTAAGGAATAAATGTGAAGAAGAGCTGACATGTATATGTGATAGTATTGCTGGAGTTCCTGTGTCGTTTTAAATCACACTGATGCTCCTCCTTCACTCTCTCCTTGCCCATCCATTATTCTTTTCTTCTCTTGAACAGGAGCAAGCATGGAGCTACCAACTACATTCCAGAGCAATTTTTAGATGACTTTATTAACCTTGTTGTGTGGGGTCATGAACATGAGTGCAAAATAGCTCCATTCCAAAATGAACAGCAACGTTTCTATGTTTCTCAGCCAGGAAGTTCAGTGGTGACATCTCTGTCCCCTGGAGAAGCTGTGAAGAAGTGTGTGAGCTTTTCTTTTTGTTCTTGTTTATCTCTTGTCTTACATGTCTCAGGTGTTCTGTTGAGAACAGAAAAATACTTGTATACAGTATGAAAAGTCTTGTATTACTGTGTGAATTAGCCTCAGAGTATGACGTAATAAGTAAAGTAGATGGAATGAGTACCTGGTATAACTTCTGCTTTGCTTACTATTTAATCTAACATTTGAAGCAAACAGAACTTAGCTAAGAGGAGTTACATACTGATAAACTGGAATACAAGGAACTGAATGCAGGTGCTTGTCTATGGAATAAGCACAATCTAAATATACTAAGATGGAAGTTTTGCAGGGCCAGCCCTGAAGTACAGATCTTCTGTAGCTTTTGAAATTTTGTCCCTGAAAAGTAAACATGAATTTGAAAACAAATCTTTATACCATAGTTCTCTTAAGTTTATCTTGTAGTAAGTTACCTTTCTCCTTCTAGACACATTGGTTTGCTGCATGTTAAAGGGAAAAAAATGAAAATGGAGAAGATTGCTCTAGAGACAGTGCGAACTTTCCATATAGAGGATATTGTTCTAGCTGATCATCCAGATCTTTTTAATCCTGACAATCCTAATGTTACTCAGGCAATACAGGCATTCTGCATGGAAAAGGTAACTTGTGATGCTAACAGTTTGTGGATAATGGTGTATGGACGGGTACTGAGATATGTGACTGGTTTTGAGGCTGGAAGATGAGAAATCTTGTGTCTTGCCCCATATTAAAACAGACAGTGTTTCCATAGGAAGCTAATTCCATGGCATTCACTCTGCAGCCTTGGCTTCCAGATTCCTTGGTTGGGATGACCTATTAAAGTAGGCTGGAACTGCTTTTTGGGTGTACATATGATTTTTGTACAAAAGCTTGTACCTGAGAGTGGGGCAGTGATGGATGTGCACTTTGGAACCACCATAAATACATTGACCTAAACCCTGAGAGCTTAGCCATGCAGTCTGAAGTGGCAGAAGTAACTAAGCAAGTTTATTAATTGCTTAGTTCTTAGGTTTAAGTGGCTCTTTCTACTTTTCCCTGGAACTAGAAATTTAGCAAAGCATAGTGGCTATAAAATATGAGAGATCAGTGGTGTAGATACTGCTGATACTACACTGTATCTTAAGGATAAGCCTTTCACTGTCATGTTTTTCTCAGTCATTCTTAATGGCTTTTGGCTGCATACTGGTACATACATACTCAGGAATGAGAGCACGTTCTATAATTATTTATTTTGATAGCTCCTTTTGCAACTGGATGTATTTAATGTTATACTTGANACTGTTGTGAAGGCTAGTAAATGAAACAAATTAAGAACAAGTTATAAATATGGGCTGTTATTAGCTATTCTGTTAATGTTATTATTAGCTGTTAGCCATTAACTATTCTGCATAGTAAGGCATTAATTTTATGTTGACTTATTTCTTACTATTAGTATTTTCCTTTGAAGCATTGCAAATCTGTTTTGGATTGTGCGGCTTCTCCACTTCTGTTCATTTCATATTTAAATTTGTCCTTTCCTCACTTAGGTTGATTATGCAGGTGGCTTTGAACCATTCAGTGTCCATCGTTTCAGCCAGAAGTACATGCACAGGGTGGCTAACCCGAAAGACATCATACAC
>VWZV01017470.1:1590695-1595987 GCA_013397155.1 Irena cyanogastra | reverse complement strand
AGATCAGTGGTGTAGATACTGCTGATACTACACTGTATCTTAAGGATAAGCCTTTCACTGTCATGTTTTTCTCAGTCATTCTTAATGGCTTTTGGCTGCATACTGGTACATACATACTCAGGAATGAGAGCACGTTCTATAATTATTTATTTTGATAGCTCCTTTTGCAACTGGATGTATTTAATGTTATACTTGAAATGTTCAGGCATTTGTAAGAGAACAAAGTAGAACTGAATTTATCATTCTCCTTCACAGGTGGAGTTGATGCTGGACACTGCAGAAAGAGAACGCTTGGGAAATCCCCACCAGCCAGAGAAGCCTATCATAAGATTAAGAGTAAGAAATTGTTCAGCTGGGATTGCTTTGTTTTTAAAGGTCACTGTGAAAAGTTTCAAAGTGAAGTCATGCTTTTTGTGTAAACACATAATATATACATTTTTTTGCTGTGTACAGGCNCAGGGTGGCTAACCCGAAAGACATCATACACTTTTTCAGGCATCGTGAACAAAAAGAGAAAAAAGGTGATTATGAAAGAAGGAATCATTGGCTTCCTTTTGTTTTCATTCATCTGTCTGTATTTTGTTGCCCAGCACTTGCAAAGATGGTAGCACTTTGGTGTCTACCATCTAATGTGTTATAGGAGAAGTAAAGATGCATTGTCTTATTTAAGTGCATATAGTGCACAATTATTTCTTTTCTATTTCTGTGTTTGTCCGAAATTCTGATAGTCAGCACAGCATCTTTTGACAGTTATTCATAAACAGTTTCATATTCCTTTGGCCTCAGACTTTATTGACTTTTTTATAGTAAAACATATAGCCCCATGCCAGACTCAGTTACTCTATGGTTCTGTGATAATTACCATGAAAGGCATTAAGTGGCTCACTCTTGAGACTTCTTAGAGTAAGATTATTTGATTTCAACACTCTGAAGGAAAAGAGGTGAGTATAGTGCTTTTTCCCTTTATATTTTAATTTTATTTTGTAGTAGTTCAGTTGTTCATACCCAAAATAGTAATGAAGGGTATGGGCTTAAGAGCCATTAATACATTTTTTTAAAAAGGTCCAAATGTAGGATAGCATTTTGTTTGCCCTAATTAATCGTGTGTTTGAGGTGCGCTTGGCTTGTCTCTTCCAGATTTGTTTCTATTCAAATATTTGTGCAAAACCAATAATAGCTATTGCTATTGCAGCATTTCTCACTCTTTCCTAGAATTTTTAATAAATGGTTAATAGATGTTGTCCAAATACTGGATTTGTACTAGTTGCTAATGAAGATTCATCTTGTACAGGAGCACAATGTGCTAAAAAACTCTTTACTAGTTTGCATTAGTACATTGCAGGTGCATTGTCCAGTTCCAGTGACAGTTTTTATGAATACTGTCAGTTCTATAAAGTTCAAAACATCGTTTCATAATTAAAACCTGCATTTAGTGAGGCATTTCTAAAATTATACTGTATTGATCTTGGTTTATTTTGCCTTGGTTTCTTTTTTTATAGTTGTGTAATCTCATTAACATTTTCAGAATACACAGTAGCTACCACATCTGCCACCATGTTTCACTAATTTACTTTTCCTAGTTAATGGACATGTCAGCTTCAGGAAGGGAATATGAAAGTACTGCCATGGCTTTTGCATTGCTTTTAGACAGCAGCCTCTAATAGAAGGGAAGTGGCTAATGAAGCACTCAACGTTTTCGTTACATGTGCACATTGTGGTTCAGTACAGGTGATGTGAAGACTTCAGGAATTCAGTCTATAGTCTAAAGCAGTCTATAGTCACTTTATGTTATTTATGTGGTATGTGCTAACCTAGGATGATTATCCCTGTCATCTTTCTGCCATTCCTACCTTGCTGCCTGAGAAGGGGTGATGAGCTACGGGCATTTTCTCTTGAAAATCAATCAGCGTGTTGTGGTGAAGAATGTCTTTTCTAGTAAATGGGTTACGTATAAAAAATTTTAGTGCTTTGATGGCTCCTATGATTTTCTTCCATTTGTGACCTTCTAGAGTTCAATTATAATAACGTTCAGAACACAGTGTTCAAAATATAATTCCAAACATATGTTAGTTAGAACTCTTCATATCTGCTAGATCTGGAGTTGTCTGCACAATTATTATGTTTCTCCATGTTTCCAATTAATAGACTCTAAAAAGAGCAAAAAGCTTTACATATAAAAGGGACCACAGCTCTTAGGAGGCCTGCATTAACCTTTTTTCCTGCTGCTTTCAGTGGGATGGTAATAGTTAAAAGCTGTAAATCTGGATGATGCCACTGTGCTTTTCTCTTCTAGACATTGATCTTAATTTTGGAAAATTGGTTAGCAGACCTGCTGAGGGAGCAACACTGAGGGTGGAAGACCTTGTAAAGCAGTATTTCCAGACAGCAGAAAAGGTATTGTTCTACCTTTTATAATTTCCCTTTTTAATATCATATGTTATTTTTATCTCTTTTTTTTTTCTTTATTAATGGAAGTAGTGTGCCCTGGAAAGACTCTGACACTCTGGCATTCACCAAGAAGTGAATTTATTTCCCATAAAACTGTCTGAGAATTACCATGTGGAGTGTGTGTCTTAGATTAGCAAGTAACTGTTGTGTATGGCTTGTGTAGGTATGTGAACACACACTGGTTTGAGAGCATGATAGCTCTTCGTGTGAACTTGCAGTGTATGCCCTGTACTAAGTGATGTGTCATGTACTTAAGTACAGGAGGAAAATGTGAGGCAGCATGTGAGGGGAGAGCTACCTTAATTTACTCTAGGACTAGTGTGAGACTGTAGCATTTACTAGTACCAGCTGACTTAGAGTCACTTGTTACTTTGCAGTATATTTGTGCCCTCAGATGTAGTGCACTTCCACATTTTATTTAAAGCAGAGCAGGGAGAAGGAAGAGAGAACCCTGATAATTTGCTTTCTTCCCATCCTGTTGTTAAATCTAGTATATTTCCCTTTCCCAGCACCAGTGCAGTAACATCTATGAGATAGAAAAATAATCAGTGAACCAGGTGCACAAATGCTTGATGTAGTTGATCAGACATAACTTGCAGAAGCTATTTCAGTTGTAGAAAGTCTTTAGAGCAAGAATTCTTGAGCTAAAGATCCTTCAAATTACATCATCCTGCCTAACCTTAGAGACATGCTAGGTGTCAGTATTAGGACAGCATAAATCATGTTCCTTTGTTATATTTATTTTATGTAAACATTTTATTTTATAAGAGCTAGAAAGTTTATTTCTCTGGGCAGCATTATTTCCTGGAAGTTTTTATTTTAGATATTACTAGAATTGTGGTTTCTTTACTGTTCATAAAGTCTTTTGCTTTGACTAGTTTGAAAAATACTCTGTAAAGTTGATGTGATGTGCTAGTAGCAAGAGAGTTGTAACTGGTTTATGACAAGTAACATTTGCTTATTGCTGTGTTTTTCTCCGATTTAAATATGCAATGCACATTACTGCTTTTTCAACCAACTTAATGTAATATTTATCTGAAACAGCTGGAATGTTGCTTGCTTTCTCTAATGGCAGATCTTTCTTAACAAATTATTTTCACCAATTCTAAAGAAAGTACAGCTTTCACTTCTAACTGAAAGAGGAATGGGAGAAGCAGTACAAGAGTTTGTGGACAAAGAGGAAAAAGATGCCATAGAAGAGCTGGTGAAATTTCAACTAGAAAAAACACAGAGGTTTCTCAAGGAGCGTCGCACTGATGCAGTGGAAGAAAAAATAGATGAGGAGGTAGTGTTCTGTTAATGTTGATTCCCCAAGAGAGATCAAGACAGTAGAAAAATCAATGCTCAAACATGGTTTAATAGATTTGCCTGTGTGTGGAGCATCTGCAGAGGCAACACTTGCCTCTAGTAATTTTCTGCAATTAATTAATTTATGATGAAGTTTCAAATACATGATTTCAAAACTTGTACTGAAAATGGGGTTTAGGTTGCACACATGTTCATAGAAAAATCTGTCATACATGTAGAACTACATATTTACCACTATTGTGAGAAAGATGGTAGGTATAATCTCTTCATAGCTTTTTCGTATTGGCTTAAGGAAGAGTACAAGAACAGGACAAGCATAAAGGAAATTTATCCTTCGGGTGCTCTTCTTGATTCTAACTGCTTGCAGCTCAAGGTATCCCAGAGACAGGCCTGGTTTTTGTGTATTGAGCAACTTCTGAAAGACATTTTTGTCAACTTGTTGAGCTTCCATGAGCCCATGTATTCAGCTGTAATATTCAATATTTTAGAAGTAGTTGTTCTGCAGCTTATCTGTGCACTGTTTAAAGAATAAATTGGTGGGGAAGGAAGGCTGCATCTACCTGTTTTCTTACTGATTGCTTTAATTCATGAGAGGTTGAAAGAGACAATAAACAATCAGTGCCTGCAGGCTTTCTGTGACACTTTAGGGTGTATTTTTTTGTTGTTGTGTGTCTTTAGAACTAATGTCTTTTTTCTGTCATGCCTCATATCTTTTTCCGTATTTGTCAAGTTGAGCTTTCTTAGTTGTACATGTACTGCAACATTGTCTCTTCTCATAATAGTTATTTTCTGTCTTGCTTCTTCATCTCTACCTCTTTTTCCAGTTATGCATATTTCAGTGTCCCTTATTGTCAAAATTACTATATTCTTCTCTTAAACACAGTATCTCCTTCCTCATCTCCCAAGCTTTCTTCCTTCCCAGCGATGTAGCTCCAGTTATTAACAGAATGTGAGATCCTTAAACCATAGGACAGCATGAAAGGGCCCTAAACAAACTGTTCAGTTATTCTTGGGCTCTCCACTTCTCACATGAGCTTGACTTAATGATTCAGTGATTAAAGTTTCGCACTCACTGTATTTTGATTATTGTATGACATGAACTGTTATTTTGACAGGAACTGTTTTTTTATTCAGGTGCGAAAATTCAGGGAGAGTAGAAAAAAGAATACTGAAGAAGAGGATAAGGAAGTCCGTGAGGTAATTACTCTGAGTTTTGGACATAGGCTGAAAAATGGAGTGGTGACTTCTGCATCTAAATGCAGTAATTTAGCAATGCTTCAGCAATACTTCAGAATTGTTCTTGCCAAAAAGTGCCTGTCTGCCTTTGAAGCTCAGTAAGTCTATTTTAAATCTTTATTAGGATAATATGTGCCTGAGCGATTGCGCAGTTTGGCTTTTGAGGTCTCTTTTCTTGTACAAATTTGTGAATCTGAATGTTCATTATTTCTTGCTTTTAACTGAGGTTAGACCAGGCAGGTGACTTTCAAAGACCTTTCAGCTTAAGCTCTTTGGGATCTCATCACCAGTGGACATTTG
>VWZV01017470.1:1543195-1585695 GCA_013397155.1 Irena cyanogastra | reverse complement strand
TTGCAGGATGATCCATTCATGAGCCCTGCAATGTCAAGAAGAAATAAGTGATTTCTGGCTCACTATGCAAGAGAGACTGTGGAAGTTTGTGAAGAAAATGGAAAGCAGTTTGCAAGACTTTGTCTGTGTGATATTTCTCTGTAAATGATGGCTTGCCTTCCATTTTCACTTCTGTGAAATGATTTGGTTTGGGTTTGTTGTTTTTTTTTTCAGCAGCACCAAATTTGGTATAATGTCTGTTACGTTGCTTCATGCACTAGGCTAGAAGGTCTCATATTCTAAAGTACTGCCTGAAAGTGCAAATGCTTTCTAAAACTCTGAAACTCTGTTTTCTTTTTGGGATGATAATAAAAAAGACAGTTATATCTTTTACAGAAAACTCCATCTCTTTGGTTTGAATTTTGCAGAGAAGTAAATTTATAGTAGTCTGCAGATAGGAATATGGACACAGTCTCAGTAGAACTTGTACTTACTTGCAGTCTGCTGTGGATACAGTTGAAAATTCTGAATTCAGAGTCGTAGTTGGACACAAGAATACAGTTTTCAGTATTGAAGCTGTAAAATGTCTTAATGATTTCAACTCTACCAGAAGAACTTAAACCCAGTATTGCACTGTTATTAAACATCATAGTATGTGGAAATGAATTCAGCTCTGTAATTCAAGCAGTAGGAAAGGGGACTCTGTATTTTGATGTTACACACATCTTACGAAAAGATTTTAGCTGAGTGTATATGAATAATAGGAATCATATCAAAGGCTTTTTCTCCCTTTTCACTATTTTTTTTCAATCAGCTGTCAATTAACAGTGGCTTTGTGTTTTATCTATGGAAGATAAACATAGCAGCCTTCACTTCAGGAGAAAACATGTAACTGGTGTGTGGAGAAAGACTGTACTGTGAAGAGATGCTTGTCCTAAACATTAATGTGATTGGTTATACAGGAGGGCAAGATGCTCCAAAAATCAACATGATTTCTCAGAGGTCACACTGGATACTTTTTGAAAAATCACTTCTCACTCAAGTAACTTCAATTCCTCTGCCCCAGAAAAGCTCAAAAATTCAGCAGAGCTCAAAAATTCATTAAAGCCATGGTAGTGAAAGATTGTTCCCAGGAGCACAGGCAGGGAGAAAAGCATGCTGTGCTGTGTATTTAAAAAGAAAAAAGGCATCATTCGTCTTTTTGAATGCTTCCAAACTTTTTGTCATGTCTAGCTGACTTTTTTATATTCTTCTTATAATCTTTTATTCCTGCCAGGCCTGTTTTCTAATTCGTTATAATCTTGTTAAGAGTACTCTTGCACAGGTATTTTTGATGACTTTTTTTCTTACCTGAATTCATGGTCCACCCATATGGCTTTATTTCAACACTATTTTTCACTTTAGAAATTGCATCATTTCACAGGTACCTTTTATAAAAACCACATTCAGCATGCCAAATCCTGACATTTCTGTGCAGCTGCCTGTTTTACTGTTGGAGTGCTGGGGATTGTTGAACAAGGGTGAGGCTGGCAGGAACAGGTACCAAGCTGCCAAATCTGCTATAGCCTGTTCTCTAGTAACAACTAGATGTAGGTGAGCTGCTTAAACAGCTTATGCTAGAGCATGTTTTAAATATAAAAGTAAATCAGAAAGGTGTTGTGAAGCAGAGAAATACACACCAGCAACATGGGAGACACCTGACACAGAGCTTCCACTGGGCTTTTCCATGACCCTTTGTGGGTATTTTGGGTGTGCCTGCCCAGAGTGTGGTTGGACCACCTCCTCTGGATCACAAGACACACAATGCAGCTCACAGGAGAGTGGGCTCGACTGGGGGGGAGATTCCCATCCTACCAGCAGCCTGGCTTAGGAGGTGAGAAAATACCCTGCTCTCCTGGATGCACCTGGTCTTCAAAGGCAACGGCAGCTCTAGCTACATATGCAAGAAAATAAGAACTAGATCAAGGAGCATAAATAAACAAAGCTGATAATTTTTGCTGAAATACAGATTATCGTACAGGAGAACAGGATGTAATAGATGTTAAACAATAAGAGCTGGTGTTTGAGTGGCAGAAGACAGAATGCCCTTGTGCACTGGCCAGCAGCGCTGGAAGGGAGGGGGACTTGGAAGCTGCTGGAGCAGCATAGCAAACAGGGGGCCATATGCCATGACCCCTCTATTCTCATCCCAAACCTATAAGAACACTGCTCTGTCCTACCTTCTATTATTTTCTTGGGCCTTTTGGGGCTGGTTTCCTGACAATGCTTCTGAATGGGACACCTTTCTTCTCTCTGAATGGTCAGGTGTGACTGGCACCTTAACTCCAGCAGGTGCATTGGAAAGCTTTCTCTGAGACAGCTGAATTGCCTAAAGAGCTTAAACTGGACAATTTTATGGAAGAAACAGACTCTGGCAGCAGTGTGCAGAGTAGCACTGTGGGTTGTCCATTCTGCTTGTCCTATTGTGTCCAGCTCCTGAGGAGTGGTGAAGAGAAGGCAGCCTGAGCAATTCACTGAGGTAGTCACAAGCATCTTTTGAAAGAGTTATTTTCCCCAGAGAGTGACCAGCTTATAATACAAGTTTTTCAGATAATGGTAATTTAATTAATGGCTAACTAAAGCCTTTTATGTATAAAACCAGCTCTGGCTGGGGTTAGTTGACATCGCCCAAGCAGATCTGTCCTCAGCAGTAGTGCAGCACTGTACATGTGCACTTGGGAAGCAGCACATCTTTCTGTGTAAGATTTGTGGGTCTTGGTCTCCTGGTCCTGATCTTCTATTTCCTGCTGTGTTTTGTGGGGATGGCAGAGGGAATATACATGCTGCCATCTCGTCAGTGCTTGGGACCAGCATACAGCTGTCTTTTGCTTTGGATACTGGGTTCACTGGGCTGGGACAATTCCTGTTCTCTGTCCTGTATAATCATATCTTTGTAACTACCTCTATTTCTACAAACCCTAGAAAGCAGTTTCACATCAGACTTTTATTCCTTTGGCTGAGAGGAAAAACCTGCCAAGGGGAAACTTGAGTATTCCCTGTCTCTCTGAGAGAAAAAAGGTCTTTGGAAAAATACTCTTAAGTACAATACGGCAGCTTGTTATTTACAGTTCATCTGTTACATTCTATTCTATTCTATTCTATTCTATTCTATTCTATTCTATTCTATTCTATTCTATTCTATTCAAGAAATAGTCTGAAACTTGCCTGCCAGACCTGTAAAACAGCTCAGATTTGACCTGTCCTGGGAGAGAGCAGAGCTGGCACTCACGCTGCTGGTGTGTAAACAGCGTAGAATTTGCTTGAGCTGGGTTGCTGGTAGAGAAAAGGGATTCTGATATCTGAAGAGAGTGATTTTGCCTTTCTCACAGATGTACTTACCTCGGAGTAGAGCCCGGGAGCGCAACTGCGTGGAAAAGCAGCACGTCAGAGCACTAATTATGTCATGCAGCCCAATGACTGCAGAGGATCCCGCCGCGGAGCTCGCCTGGGGATATAAAGCTGGCTGAAGGAGCAAAAGTAGCGGCGAGCTGAGCGGCGAGAAGCACACTGCGGGAGGCAAGAGCATCTCCCCGCTCCTGCCGCTCGTGTGCCGTGTTTGCAGCCCCCGAGCGCGCCGGGGCTGAGCGAGGCGAGAGCGGCTCTCCCGGCACACGGAGCGAGTTCTGCTCTCGCGAATAAGCTCTTCCAGAACTGGAGGAGCAGAGCGGCGTTCCAGAGATGTCCTGTTTTGTCTGGCTCACCCTCCCCGGCTTGGTTAACGCCTTTGTGACCCCAGGAAAGTTGCCCTTCAATGAGAGACTGGAGAAGACTTTTGTAGTCCCGAACGTGTCGGGTTTCTTCTCCTGGGATAACGACAGCCTGGCCGACTGGCAGAGCTTTGTGGGCAGGAGCCGGTACGGAGCGGAGTCGCAGAGCACCACGGTGAAAGCGCTGCTCATCGCGGCGTACTCCTTCATCATCGTCTTCGCCCTCTTCGGCAATGTCCTGGTCTGTCACGTTGTCATCAAGACGAAGCGCGTGCACTCTGCCACCAGCTTGTTCATTGTGAACCTAGCTGTAGCCGATATCATGATCACGCTCCTCAACACACCTTTCACGCTGGTAAGAGGGGGCAGAGATGCCTGGGACGCCCCATCCCTGAGGGCGAGGAAGCACCTCAGCATTTCTCAGACATGGTGCAGCCTGGGAGAGGGGGGGATGCACCACCACAATCCACCTCATGACTAAAATGCATTTCTCTGGGCCCCTGCAGTGCCACAAAGGTGCTTTGGTGGCTTTCCCTGCTTTACACTGCTATAGGCAGTGTGTAGATGTTCTGTAGATAGCTGTCCACTCCAAATAACAGCCATTGGAGTTGCCTTTGGAAAACTCCACATGTATTTTTCCTCTTTGATTCCTGTTATTTAGCTGAAGATTGGAAATTACCCATTTGTCAAATGTGGCCCTGATAGTACTTGAGCAATAATAGTCTTGCAGTGATTGCTTAATACTTTGTAGCACCTGATCTTTTTTTTTCCTTGTCTTTCCTAAAGTATTTTGAAAGCAAAGCTATAAACCTCTTGAAAAAAAAATAAATGCTCAGCATTGTTTAACAAACTGTCCTGAAAAGCTGCAGTTTGCTTGAAGTGAGATAAGATGTACAGGCCAGCCCTATCCCATAAGAAGGGATTAAAAGGAAGAGCGAATGTATTGACTCAATAGTGAGGCTGCAGAAGGACACACTTTAAATAAAAGAGAACAAACATCTTTGGTACTGCACTGCTGTATTGTTTGGGAGGATGTTGCCAGGCCACTGAGCAGCAGTAACCTACCTCTTCAGTGTTCAGAAGCCAGAAAATTATACAATTATACAAAGAACCTGCTATCTTATAAGTGTCTTTTACACAACACAAGGAATTGTGTACTGGAGGTGTACCTATAAGCAGTTGTGGGCTGCACAAAACTAATGGTCTTCTTTTTTAGGCTCGTTTTGTGAACAGTACCTGGATCTTTGGGAAGGGGATGTGCCATGTCAGTAGGTTTGCACAGTACTGCTCCCTCCACGTCTCTGCCTTGACCCTTACAGCCATTGCTGTGGACAGGCACCAGGTGAGACCTCTCTGAAGCAGAGAGATGGAAAGCTTGGGAGGGTGTAAGTAAACTGAGAAAGGATGTCCTCTCCCTTTCAGCTCCCAGAGTACCGTAAGGTTCATGAGGAGCTGACAGGGTAGGGGGGCAGTTCTTGTTGTCAGAATAGTTTCAAACCCACAGCAAGGTAGGAGGTATCCATTACCTTGCTATCTCTTCCAACTGAATATAGGGAGCTTTTATGCAGTAGATAATCGGGTAGCTCTCAAACAAGGAGAAAGATCAAGATCCTGATAGGAATTCAGCTCTCCTTGGGGTGGCTTGTCCAGCACTAGGGTTGTAAGGGAAATCCTAGTTAATTTTCTGAGCTCTATCTCCTGATGTTCTGGGACGTCCCACCTCCTGTTACCTTGAATACTGGAGATCTGACTGTAGCACACTGGTGTTTGTCACAAGCAGAGCTGTGGTTTGTTGTTGATAACAGGCTGAAAGCTGGGGACATTTGGGTATTATCAGCTTGGAGTCACCCAACAACCACACGAAACTGTTTACATTTGGCATTTTCTGCTAGAAAGATTGTTTCCAGAAAATGCATTCACTATCAGAAGCATTCTCATGGAGGTCTGGTTAAACTCTTTGGTTCTTTGGGTCACTGATACTGAACTGTTTGAGACTTTTTTCTCCTCTTTTTTTTCTTTTTTTTTTCTGTTAAGGAAATTGAACCTGGTAATGAACATGTGTTAACAGCTCCTGGTATGCAGTTTTTCCCACCTAGATGAAAGTACTGAAATTTGAGGATAGGACTAGGATATGACTTGAACCATATTTCATGGTGTTAAAATTCAGGTTTTCATGTACACCTTACAGTCATTGGGAGCTGGGTAAGACTGTACTTTTTGCATGCTAAATTACCACTTTAAGTAATAGATTTAAGGCTGGAAGATTGTATAAAAAAAGCATAATTTTTTCCAGAAATGTAATAAGCCTAGATTTTGGTTTGTTTTGCACAGGTCATAATGCACCCCCTGAAACCTCGCATATCTACTGGAAAAGGTGTTATCTACATCTCTGTAATCTGGATCATGGCAACTTGTTTTTCCCTACCACATGCTATCTACCAAAAGCTCTTTACCTTTGAATACAGGTAAGGATGTGCTTTGCTTTCCTTCACAGTCTCCCTGGAGGCCAAACTCTGAGCAGTCATACTTTGGTATATTCTAGTGAAAGCCTTGAGCATATGTCAAGGTCAGACAAATATGGATCTAAACTACAATTTTCATCTGATTCCTTTTGCAATGTCTGATATTCTGTCCTTTTTATTTTTAAATATTTTATCTTTATTATGTCCCACTAACCACACAAAACAGGCCAAGAAGTTAGAGGATCTGGCTTGAACCTTTACTTCTATACACTGTCATTTTATGCCATATACCAATCTGGCCTGTTCGGGGAGACCAGAAATAGGAAATTAAAAAACCCAACCTAGCAACCAAAGAAACAGAAACCAACTAAATTTTAAAACCCAAAAAGTTTTAATCTACTGTTTAGCCCTAGGAAAACAGATAAATATGCCTCAGCTGTCAAGAGCCTTAGTATTTGGAAAGTGCTTTAATGAGAGAAAAGACCTTAATATGTGCAGGCTGGAAGATTGTATTTGCCAAAGGACAGAAAACACAAACTTGCTTATGTGCAGCTGGAAATTTTGTAATTGATGAAATTCATGAAATTATCATAAGGTCATGAATGCCCATAAGAAATTATCACCGTATTGCTCACTGGCTGCTCCATGGCTCAGATCCTTGAAGAGCAGAGCTCTGCTTAACTGTGACATTTGTGAGACAAACACAGTGTTTGCTTTCAGGCCCTATGGCAGGAGGCCTCTCCCAGCTGCCTCCTTGTTTCTGATGTACTTATCCCTCCGTGCCTGGCCATACGTGCCTCTCATTCTGTTCCGTGTCTCTGCAGTGAGGATGTTACCCGGTGCCTGTGTCTGCCTGATTTCCCTGAGCCTGCTGACCTCTTTTGGAAGTACCTTGATTTAACAACCTTCATTTTGCTCTATGTCCTGCCCCTTCTGATCATCTCTGCTGCCTACATGACAGTGGCAAAGAAGCTCTGGCTGCGTAATGTCATTGGGGATGTCACCGTGGAGCAGTACTTTGTCCTCCGCAAAAAGAATATGAAGACCATCAAGATGCTGATGCTCGTTGTCATCCTCTTCGCAGTTTGCTGGTTCCCCTTGAATTGCTACGTCGTCCTCCTCTCCAGCCAGACCATCCACACCAACAACACCCTGTACTTCGCCTTCCACTGGTTTGCAATGAGCAGCACCTGCTACAACCCCTTCATCTACTGCTGGCTCAATGACAGCTTCCGATCAGAGCTAAAGGCTTTGCTCAACATGTGCAGAAAACCCCCCAGGCCCACGGAACAGAGGCTTCCCTCCACAGTCCCATCCTACCGACTGGCTTGGCCAGAAAACAGCAACTTCAAGAAGTTGCAGGCCTCCCATGTCCTTCCACCATCCTCCATCATCCAGTCAGGAAAGACAGACGTCTCTGCAGTTGAGCCAGTAGTAGCTGTGAGCTAAACAGTGGCCTTGGACTGCACATAGATTTGGCAAGAGCTAAAACGGTGGGAAGATGTGGATCCCTGGCCACACAACAGGTGATAAAACCAAGAAGGAGGTTCTGCAGGAGGCAGTATGAAAGAGCTGCATGTTTGATGCAGGCTGATGACAATGGTGTGGAGACCCTAGAAGGGAGAAAGTAAACTCTTCCCAGGAAGGAACTTTTGTCTTTGTCAAGGTGGCTTTGGACTGGCTCGCAGGACGGGGTTCTCTGCTTGTGTGTTGCTGTTACCTGCATGACTAAACCTTTTTAGAACTAGGACTCTGGGTGTGTTTTGCTGGTACTTAAACAACAGTCTCACCACATCAGATCTCCCTCCCTCTTTCCTGAGTCTCTTTGTAGCAACATGGAAATGGTTGAGATGTAGACCTTTAGGTTGCTATCTAAGATCCAGTGCAATGGGGTAGAAAAGCATTCTTTCTGAACTGGGGTCTGAAAAGTCAAGACCTGTTCAGAATGAATGAACAGATCTATTCCATAAATCTTTTTTTTTTTTTTTTTTGTTTTGGTGTAAATACACTTAGAGAAGTGGAGGATATGATAGACATTGATAAATAGGAGTCTCTTACATCACTGGCACTTTTTCTAAGATAGATTTGAAGAAAAGTGGATGCCTGTTCTTCAGGTAAGTAGATGGTTTTTCTTCAAATAGATAAGTAAACCCAAAAAACATACAAAAAGTTGGACATACCATTAAGAGTTGGAGAATGGATAATTAAGTGCTTAAGTGCTACTGTGGGTTTGGACTAGAACCTTTTATCAAAACATATTTGCATCATTGTCAAGTTGCAGCTAAAGGATCACACAATTTGAATTTTTAACTTGCCTTTGAATGTTGCTCTCTTACCCTGTAAAGCACCTGTGTACTTATCACTTCAGACATTTGGGACATTTCATTCCAACTAAGAAGTTAGCTCTCTGGAATCATAAATGAACTGCTTTGAGAGAAGAGATGGTATCTCTGATAGCAAGTAATAAAAGTGGAACATTTGATTGCAAGTTATCCTCTGGTGATGGCACAATTTTGGTGCTTTAAGGATAGCTGAGATGTGTCCTATTTGGAGTGGCTAAGAAAATTCATGACTGCAAGTGTCTGAAGTAGATTTCAGAACTTAATGTTCTTAGCAGAAGAAAATATGGGTTTGAATAACAAAAAATGGTGTTCCAAAAACTGTACCTTACACTGCATAGAAAAACAATACTTCCTTGTGCTGTGGAAATTAGCTTGAACATCACACCAGGGTGCCCCATTCCACATTTAACTTGCAGCATCCAGCAGTGAAGTAGGAAAAATCTGATTATAAATGGGGGAAAAAAAGGTGAAGCTGTTTTTCTCAGTGTCCTGTAATAAACTTACAGTTCTGAAATAATTTTAAGCCTTGTGCAGGGTTTTCACACCTCAGTATTTAAAGAGACTGAAATATCTATCACTCCTTGCAGCTAACCTGCTCTTGCACACGCAGTTATCAGTCTCTCACTGTGAATCCAGTGCTATTTTACTGCCCTTTATCAACGCCCCTGGAGTTAGGATATTTTGTATCACTGATCTGCAGAGTCAAATCTTTCCTCCTACCTTCTTTGACCCCTTACACCAAGTCCCATTTCCTCTCTCAACAGTTGAAATATATCAGCCCTGAATTATTCAGGGAGTTGAACTGGATGATCATTGTAGGTCCCTTCCAAATGAACTATTCTATTCTATTCTATTCTATTCTATTCTATTCTATTCTATTCTATTCTATTCTATTCTATTCTATTCCATTCCATTCCATTCCATTCCATTCATTTCCCAATTGTGCAGAGCTTGTGAATCATGCTCCCCATTCCAGTGGCAGCAGAATCCAGCACTTTACTAGCAAATAAATCTCCTAAGAATTCTGAGTACCTCAGTAAGATGTTCTTTCTGAAGCTGAAAGAAACATCTTAAGATTCACCATTTTTGAGTGCAGTTGTCATCCTGCTATATATGAAGAACACTGCTGTAATTCCAGGACACAAAATCCTCAAATGCCCTCTCAAATGCTGCTGGTGGGTCTGAGTGGAGCTCCTGCAGTTAGAGCTCTGGATCCTGCACCCCTGCGCTGGGTGGCAAACCTTTCTCCTCCAGGCTCTGCTCAATCCTGAATCTGGGCACAAAGACGGGATGTAAGAAGTTGAGGCTGTTTGATTTAATTCAAAGGAACAGGAGGGAGGGACTGGATAAAACAAAAAGAAGAGATAGATTGGACAGTGAACTTCAGGAGCCTGTCCAGGAATGAACTGGTGGCTGATGGCCAGCAGAGGTACAAGTCTCAGGGAGACTTGGACAGTGGGGAAGAGGGGGACATGATTAAAGCCTTGGAAATGGTGTCCTTGGAAACTGTATATCATACACTGTGTGTGCTACAATGTCCTTAATGTGGTACAGCATAATTTCTAATAATTAGCTATTTTTCATTTTCTTCATATCTGATTTGGGATTCTGGACAGACATTTGGCATTCACCAGTGCTACTGAAATCAGTGGCAGGGGGCAGGGGGGGGGAATGTGCTCTGGGCACACAAAGTGCAGTATGATGCAAAGTACTTCAAAAATATTACACTCTAGGCAATTTAACTTGGGCATCCAAGCTTCATGGGTATTTTTTCATTATACCCCATCTCTCTTGCAGACCAGAGGGTTCTTTTAAAATTCTAATACAGCCATTGGTGCATAAACTGCATTCAGATGCCATCTTAGTGGGTATGAAGGGAGGATCTGAGTGTTGATAAAATGAGACACAAGGTGTACAGGGTGGAGATTAATTTTCTATGTGTATTTGCCTTCTGTAGCTGGAGTTTTTGATATCTTTTGAATTTGGGAGGTGTAGCACAAAGTACTGAACAGCTGTTCATTGCAGGACATCTGCATAGCCCAAGAACAGGTGTTATGTGTGTTTTCCTAGTGTTTTATTCATTTACTCTGTGTAGAAAGATGCAGAGACCTTGCAAGGGAACAAATACAGTGGCACGATGTATTTTGCAGCTTGTGCTTTTCTGAATAATGCTCAGGGGAAAACAAATCCTTGAAACCACCTCTTGATTCTACACATAAAAGGAGGACAATTTTTCAAAGCACACTGAGATCATGCAAAGAAAAGATGTCAAATTTCTCCTGCACAGAAGAATGGAACCTCAGCTTTGGTTGGTGTTGTTTCTGACTGCAGGGCAGCCCCCCACTTCTCTTGTCAGTGTGGGATGAATTTCTCCTCTCCGCTGATGGAAATGAAAAGGCAGCTGCTCAAAATATAGCGATGTCCTGTAAATTCAGGAATAATAATTCCATTGTCTCTCTGGCATTTTCAAAGGATATCAGACACCATCTCCAAGTTACCTTTATTTACTTCCACCCTTCTTATAGAAAAACAGCTGGGAGATTCCAGAGACTTCAAAATCACAGTTTTCTGAGAAGCATAAACCTCTAATTTCTTTAATGAATATATGAACTAGTCACCACTAGCTGTTACAAATATGGTTTTTATCTCTGGCAGGCACTGATCTCTTCTCTCTGGTTAGTGAAAAGACACAAGGGAATGGCATGAAGCTGAGTCTGGGGTAGTTTAGGCTGGATATCAGGAAAAGGTTCTTCACCCAGAGGGTGGTTGGGCACTGGAATAGGATCCCCAGGGAAGTGGTGACAGCACCAGCCTGAGAGAGTTCAAGGAGCACTTGGACAACACTATCAGGCACCTGGTGTGATTCTTGGAGTGCCCTGTGAAAGGCCAGAACAATCCTGATGGATCCCTTCCAACTCAGGATATCTTACGAATATTTTACTATGGGGAGTCTTAAATATTTGCATATTAAGTGTGAAACTTCAAGATGTATTTTGATGCAGTTTGGGTAGATCACGATTAAAACAGTCTGGCTATGAACTGCATAGAAGTCATTAACAGATCACTCTACAAGACCGTGATATCATTGCCAGCTACAGACTCATCTGCTTGTTCCAAATTTCAGGTCACAATTGTGCACTGAAGCTACTGAGAAGGGAGCTTATGCTGGGCTTAGCAATGGCTGGATGAAGCTGTACAGCTCTTGGATGTGAACAGATACTTCTGCACAGTACAGAGCTATGACCCCTGTGTGCACTCACTTGTTTCAAGAGCTCCATGGATGTCTTAGTCCTCGAAGTAGACTGACCTAGAAACTGCGTGTAGACACACAGAGCTTTAGAATAGCAGTTTCCCAGGAGACTGAGAACAACTATTATTCACATCTTATTCATAAAGCTCTTGAGTGCTGGTGAGACCTCAGCCAGGTCTCTGCTGACACAGTCTGCCAGCCTTGTGTCGAAGCCAGCGGGCTGTGAACACTCTGCACCCCCAAAGGCACCTACACCCCCTAACAGCCCTCAGAGCCTTGGCTGGGAGTGCTGTGCCTTCCCACAGCCTCGGTGTCCAGTGCTGGTGGCTGGTGGCTTGCTGTCTTATTCCTGATCTTTTCCTTGTGCCACCAAAGGGGATTGAGGATGGGATCCTCCTCTGCTCTCCCCATCCTGCACAGCCCAACAGAAGGGCAGCCCATGCTCCTTCCTGGGGATGGCACAGTGGGCTAGGGAGAAGGTCTGAACTGTCATTAAAGAAACAGGGAAATTCTTTGGACCATCCTTTTTTCTTCTGGGTACAATGTCCCCCATAGCCTGTTCTGCGGCTTGCAAGTTTGAAGGGATTTCTGAGTCATGGTGCAATGGAACTTTCCACCTCTTGCCTGAGGCTCAAAGCCATTTAATGACAGGTAGGGAGGCAGAGGTGAATCCAGTCATCATCACAATGTCCTGACCAGGAAAAAAATGGCCTTTATCTACAAAACAAATCAGCGCCTCCTGGCCAACTGCCACAGTTTATAAACTGAGCGTGGATTATCCCTTTGGCCACTTTGGGTTAGCTGTTCAGCCCGTGTCTCCTGCCAGCTCCTTGTGCACCTGCTCTTTGGCAGAGCTTGGGAAACTGAAAAGTGCTTGGCTTAGGGTAAGCACTGATCAGCAACAACCAAAACATCAATATGTTACCAATATTATTTTCATACTGAGTCCAAAACGTGGCTTTGTGCCAGCTACTAAGAAAAAAGTAACTGTATCCCAGATGAAACCAGGACACCAATTAAACAACTGAAGGTCTAACAAATGATTCCTGGCTCCAAGGTGTCAGCTCACTTATTTCCACAACATGTAGGGTTAGGTGCATCTAGAGCACACCAGATATGTGGTAGCACACTTAGCCTCAAAGGTCACAGGGATATGACGATTTTAAGACATAGTTACAATTTTTGTAGGTTTTTAGTTAAAAACACTATGATGTGACAGGTCTGTCAGAGGTCACCAGTTTTTAGTAATACGAAGCTAAGGACATGTATCAGATGTTCTAAAAGCACATCATCAGCCTCTGAAGGCACAAAACATGGTGGGATATGTTGGAGGGACGTGTAAGGTGGTGACAACCAAATTGTTTTGATCTCATCCCTAGTGATTTTTGGAAGTTGCTCTAGAAGTGAACTATTCTCCCAGAATTTGTCTTGAAGAAGTCCTCAGATTGGGAATGATCTGAGACTTGAACAAGGAGGACAGCAAGGATCAAACCCTTGAGCTGTGTCCCCGGCATTCCTGTTCAGCAGTGCAAACACATTCCAAGACAAGCAGACAGTAGCCTTAGGCTCTGTTTCTCATCTTGCAGCTCAGATTCCCTGCAGAGAGGCCTTGTTCTGAGCTGTGCAGCAGCACATATTTCTCTCATCCCAACTGAGCTCAGATGAGAAGGAAAAAGCAAACAAAGCCCTCAGTTCTTTTGTTGCTGGATGGGAGATTTCACTGCTGTTGGTTTAGGTACATGAAGTTTGTAAGTGTCAAGAGCTAAAGCAATTCAAAGATAGCACAAGCAGAGTGAGCCCAGGCTGTTTTCATCCCTGGACTGCTTACCCATACAAATGCCTTCAAAGGCACCTAGCACTTTCCCTGGACTCTTTGGTGAAGTGAGAATCTGGCTTAAGGGGACTAACTCGGCAGCCCTGGGTTGGGTGGGAGTTCATTCGTAGGCCAGGAATGTTGTTTGCATGAAGGTGTTTGGTTAAACTCTATGGTTATAAAAAGTTCGAGATGACTCACACCAAAGAATCTGAAGGAACAAAAGAGAAGATGCAAATTTTATTACCTAAAAAGATTAAATAGTATTATAAGTGTGAGTTCTTTGTTGCAGTCTTTCAGGGGAGGGTTGATAACGTGACATGAACCAAATAGATGTTTGAATATTTAATGATATAAAGCCATAGAATTTTCATTATGTTGTGTCACTTTAGAAACATACTTTTTAAATGTTTAATAGGAGTAATTACTTTTTATCATTACACTAGTAATTTAGTATATTAAGTCAAATATTCCATTATGAGAAACGCAGTCTTCTATAGCTTCTGGCCACACAGCCTGCATGACATAAACACACAAACTGCCCTGAACCTAAGTTTTCATTTGTGCCATTCTCATGTGGTCTGTGCAAAGTGGTGCTCAAAGAAAAGAATTCTAGGAAAGTTTATTCCCATGACACAGCTTTGATTCTTCCCCTCTTCTGTGACAGACGCACCTGTGCCTGTACTGGGGGTTAAATCTCTTGTACCACCTCCATCTTCAGAAAACCACTCAAGACCTGATTTCTGTCTTTCTGTTCACAAAGTGCAGTCAGGACATTCTTTGTTAATGAGGTTCTAGGCTTAGGCACTAAACAAGTAATCAAAGCTGCTATTAAAACATCCACTGTTCCCAATAAGGAAAAAAAAAGGACATAAAAATATCTTTATTCTGAAAGTGACTGACAACACCCAGAGGCAGAAAAACACTGTGGTACAGCTGCTTTTAGAGGCACACCATCTGCTAATGGAATAAACATTTTTACTTGTTCTCTGCAGTTTAAATCACAAGTTTTAAATCTCACAAGAGCACTGTAAGGCAAAGCGTGTGCAGAGGAATTAGTTGCAACTCTCCTGCATTTAGAGGGTTATTAATACCCAAGTGGTGGAGAGAGAAAGGGCAAGAAGGAATGGCATGGACCAAACCGGAACCTTGACATTGTCATTTTACTTTCTGGAATATTTAAAAGAGGACAGATGGATGTAGCTGTTTCTAGAAAGAGCGTAGTGATGAAGACACTGAAGGTGGAGTCTTCTCCATAAGGCCTAAATTGGCATTCAGCCCATCATTTGAAAATGGCAAAACACAGGAGGAGTAGTGCCACTAAAACGTAAGTAGAACTGAGCTGGGCAGTTCAGAAACACATCTTAAAAAAGGAAGACACACCTGAAAAGTATGTGCTGAGACTGTGGCGAATTTGTAGATAGTAAATCACATAGTGGATATGCTATTTATCATGTGCTGACATTTTCTGAACAGTTTTTCAAGGTTAAACAGATTTTGAACTAATTCATGTTGCTCTGGCAATTTTATGAGAACAAAAACTAGAAGAGCAGAATTATAACCACGGTCCAAAATGTTTTCTCAGGGTTTAGCATCAGTATTTGCACTATGGCAACACGTAGCTGTTCCTGGAACCTTCAGACACTCATGCTGTTATAGTTCACAAAATTGATTTTATTCCAATAACCAAGGAGGACTGATAGGCATTTTATTGAACACTTTAGAAGACAACAACAGATCCACTGCAGCAAGTAATATTTTTAAATACAAAAGGGGAATTAGTAAAAAGTTAGGTACATATCCAACATGAAACATGAACATGTGGCTTTCAGGAGCTTTGAATTTTAAAGACTGAGAGCTCTACTTATATCAAACAGTTCAAACACATCCACATCACAAAATCTTAGTATTGCACAAGTATAGCTCCTTGTCCAAGACATAAAATGCACAATGTGCACCTGCACTGCCTACATTTAAAGGACCATCAGCAACACACCAGCAGAGCCAGACAGAATCTAGGAAAGGTCAAAGGGATTGTAGGCTTGGTGGCAGAAGTATGGCAGTAAAATTTAGCAGTGTGGACCATCAATGTTCAACATAAGCCCTGTTTTGTGCTGGTAATGCAAGAGACATTAGGATTGCAGCTCTGCTGCTGTCCTGTGCAGAGGTAGCATAAAACTATGGCTTTAAAGACTTCTTTTAAAATAAGGCTTGTCTTAGTTGAAAGCCATAAGAAAACTGAAGAATTCTTCTACTGTAATAGTAGCCCTAAGTGTAGCACAGCAGCACTTTCAGATCCACTTGTTCACAGCAGCTGCTAGATTCAAGTACAATCTTGGACCATTGTGCCAATCTCTGGCAGCACATAAAGAGTTCTGTGCAAAAATGGTACCATCAATTACTCCTGTTTGCCCCTCATCCGCAACCACATGGAGAATGCTAGCAGACGAGAGCACAAACGTGGGTGACACTAAGGAACTGGAAGTCCTACCTAGCTATAAAAGAAGTCCTCTTTTGTTTAAAAAGCCAACTTGGAAGAGGTGACAGGTAAGTCATTTCACTTTCATGGACAATACAGAAAAACAAGTCAGTATATCACATTTGTGAAAGATATACACTGCCACTGTGGTGCTTCACTCCCCACCCACCTCACCTTGCATCTAATATTTCAAGACAAAGGTTATTTTAATATTCAGTGAAAGTTGAGGTTTTGGGCAGAAGAGACAACATTAAAGCTGAATTTTACTCTCCCCAAATGGTCCGAATAACAAACCAATGTACAAACACTCCCCTTTATTTTGTCTGCTCCAATACACTTAAGCATCTTTTCTGTAATTAAAATATAGCCACAATGTGTGGGGGGGAGAACAACCTTTCATAGTATTACATCTACTTCACCTTGGCTGTTGGGTGCTTGGCTCAGCCGAGGCATTTGGGTGCTACTTTAATACAAGTTAGTTTGTCTTCTCAAGTGTGGTTTGGAAAACAGCACAACTAATATTGCATTTGATACTACAAACACACTGAGAAAAATTCTACACATAAAAACATTACAAAACAACTTTGACAAACCATTACAAAAATAGAACTAACTTCACTGATCTTCAGTCCAAAACTCCAGGGCAGATTTGTTAGACACTAAGACCAAACAACTAAGGAATAGAAATTAAACCAACACTTAGCTTACACATCATTACATTTTGTAAAAAAAGTGTTAAGACATTATTGATTTATTAATATATAGAAAATTCAAAATCCTGAATATTTACAGTACCTTCTTAACACTAGAACTGTTTGTAGTTTCTTTTCCACCAGTGTCAAGCACACAACCCCAGACATGAATGTTGGGATGATAACTGAGACATCTCAGGCTGAACAGAGTAACCTCTATTTTTCCCACTAACACACAGCCAGTATCAGTGGCAGCACCACCTGGGACAGATCAACCAGATTCACACTAAAACCTCACCCCCACCTCCCTTTTCCAGGTCAGAGAGCCCAAAGTTACTTTACTTAAACCTCAGAACTGAGATGGCCACTGCTGTAGAGCAACACTTCAGAATGCAATGTGGCCACATCTTTTTGCTACCTGCAGGGTTATGTTTCCCATCCCTGTCCAGCATGGAATGAGCTCTGTCCAGCTGCCAGCTTCAACTGCATTCAATATACATCACTTGTTACTCATGACAGGATTGTTTTGTTCTTGTTCCTCCCTGTGTGTGGCTTGATTTTTTTAAATAAATAATGGAAGCATACATGGTTTTTCAGGCACATGACTCCTGATTATTATAGAACAAATAGTCTGTAAACCAGTTTGGCCTCTGGGGAACTGTGAGGTGATTGAGAACGTTGCATTCAAAGAGCAGCACCTTGCGCTGAGCGGAGTGGAGGCAGAGGAGGAGCCTTACCACAGAAAGGGCTACTGGCTCCTGCAGCTGGGAAGCATCAGCATGAAGAATCTATAAGTCTTTGGCGAAGTCTCTTGTCTTCTCTCATATTCACACTGCCACTTGCATCACGGTCTGTCAGAACTGAGGAGAAGGCAAAGTTTCAGATGAGAAAGGGCCATCAAACCACTTGACACCTTGTGGTGCACAAAGGAACTGCCACCATGCCCATGCTGCACTGCTGGCTGTCCTGTGCTGCCTCCACCGTCCCCACACCCAGCACTGGGGTGCCCTGCACATCACTCTCCCAGAGCCAGCATGCACCACTGGTTTGTTAACATAGCCCCTAGTAAAACATGCTGACACCACAAAGGACAGAGGAAAAGATGATGAGCTGTGAGTGAAGCTCCACTGATGGGTGTGCAGCTGTGCCCAGGCAGAAGAGAGGGGCTGCACCAGCCTGAGCTGGTCACAAACATAGTTTGTGACAAACACACTTCAATCCATTTGGATCTGAACAAAAATAAATCTTTGAAGTGTTTTTGTGAGATGAAAACAATCTCAAAAATTCTGCTTTCAGATAAAAATGAGTTAGATTTTCTATTAACTTTTTCAGCTCCTTGAGCCCAGATCTCCACCTTAGGCTCTTATATTTTACTTCCAAACCCACCTGCCATTTCAAAAATGGACAGCTTTCAAAGGAAAACTATATGCTGTCAGAATTACTCCATACTGTTGCACAAGAGCTGGCTGCCAAAAGAGCTTCTTCTGGTTCAAAAATAATCCTGCTTATTTGTTCTGAATTCTCCTGTTGCATAAGCTGACTTCTCCAAATCTCCGACTACCAAAACTGCTTGATCCAAGTACAGAGGAACAGCTAACTCCTGGGTACTGATGCTTCTTTTTTATTAATTATCGGGCATAGCTTTCTGAAGAGAAAATAGATTTATTCTTTTCCTACCTTCGAAAGGGCTCTTTAACTTTCCCTCAGCATTGTGCTCCCATACTTAGGTAAGCTTCTCAGGTTTTAAAGCATCATCACTTTTGGTTTATACCTCTCCCTGGATATTTGGCTTCTCTAATTCTGCACTTGAGGAAGGAACTAGTTTCACAATTAAATTATGCCACATTTTTAGGAGAGAATCCTAGACCGTATTGTATACAAATGATTGCTCAAGCTGACCATGTCTGCAGACTGATGGGATATCCAGAGAACTGTTGCACTGATCAAGATTGACTGTAAAGAGATTTTCAGCAAAACAGTCCGAGTCAGTCTCCCTGGCTCTCTATGAAAGCGGGAACAGGAGCGTGTTCACTGACTCCAGCCCCACTTCCTTTCTTTTGCTATTTTTTGTTCCTCTGCCAGCAGTATTTCCGAGCATCAGACTTATTCTTATATTCACCCACCACTTCTGCCAAAGCCTGAACAGAAGCAGAAGCAGCAGTTACTGCACTTTGGAGCTAATTTCTGAAGGAAAGTCCTGAAACCACCAGCTTTCTCACCAGCGCTGCTTCAAGCACAACCTACCCTAGAGCTCTCCTGCTGTGCAGGGGGTCAAAAGCAATTAAAGTGCAAACAGCTGAAGCCTGTTAGTGCCAGAGCAGAGATGTCACCAACCCAACAAACAATCCAGGGTTTAGCTGTGCCACAGACTTCCACCACCACAGTCTTCTGAGGTTATAGCACTTAGACAGCAGGCAACATAGCAAGGACTAAGCAGGCCCATTATCTTATATAATATATTACAAGTTTTTGGTAGGAATACACATCTAGATCAGCTTACCTTGTAACTCTGTCACATCTTTTCCCGGCTCTTCTGTAGCTGTTCCTTCAGGCTTCTCCAACTCAGCGGTCCCTGGCTTCCCATCTATGGTATCAGTCTTAATAGTACCAAGGTTTACCAAAAGCTGCATGACATCAAACTTCTCAGAAACTGCAATGTTCTCCAGCACTTTAAGGCATTTAAATGATTTAAGTTCACTCACGTTTTCCTCAAGAAAGAGGAGATAAAGGCTTAAGTCATCAAAATGCTTCGACTTAAGCTTCAGAACATCGAAAGTTGGCAAGATTTCATACACTTTGAGCACACCTGAATTCCACCTCCATGGAACAAACATTGCATACACTACCAGGGGCATCACCAGCAGATAGACTATCAGGTTAATATAGCTGAGTACCTTGAAGACACCAACAGCAATAAGCTTGCACTGAACCACTTCTGGAACAGTTGTGTCATTCTTTAGGATCCCAGTTTTGATAGTGCAGAGAAACTCATCACTCAGAGAGGAGAGACTTATGTAGTAGCCCAGATAGAGGCATGCAGTGAAAATAATTACTAGTGTGAGCAAACGGCAAGTAATGTATTTAATTATTAAGCACTTGGAATTCTTTTTTGTCTTAAGGTACTGCTCCACAATCGGGTACTTAAAGTAGCTTTCGGATATTTCCCACAAACTGAAAAAGAGAGAAAAAAAAAGACATCAAATCATACAGATCAGATGCTGCAACATTCACCTACCTCAAATATCAACAAAACCCAGTAATCTAAAAGAGGTAAAAGACTGGAAACCTTCTTAAAATCATAGAATCACAATATGGTTTGCATTAGAAAGGTTCTTTAAACATCATCTATTTCCAACCAATCCCCGTGCTCTGCCATGGACAGGGACACCTTCCACTAGACCATGTTGCTCAAAGTCCCACCTAACCTGGCCCTGAGCACTTCTGAGAGATGGGACATCCACAACTTCCCTGGGCAACCTGTGCCAGCTTCACCATCCTCACAGGGAAGAACTTTTTCCTAATGTCTAATCTACATTCTTTCAGTTTAAAGCCATTCCTCCTTGTCCTATCACTACATGGCCCTCTAAAAACCCCCTCTCCAGCTTTTTTGTTTATCTCTTTTAGGTACTGGAAGGTGCTTTAAGGTCTCCAGGGAGACCCTTCTCTTCTTCAGGCTGAACAACCCCAGCTTTCCCAGCCTGTATCTGTAGGAGAGTTGTCCAATCTCTCTAATCATCTTGATAATCCTCCTCCAGACCTACTCCAACATGTTCACATCCTCTTATTGAGGTAAATCAAGGTAGTTTTATTAAAGTCAATAGAAAACCAATAGAATAGCAGATAACAGAAAAATATCAACACTCTAATACAGAAAAGTTGCTTAAGAAACAAAGAGTTCAAACACTGGAAAATGGAAAAAAAGTATAGCCCTCATGGCAACAAAATATTTTTGTTCAAATACAAAAGAGGTGCAACAAGCAAATCCATGTGGAAAAGCAGACCCTGCAAGCACTTGTTCAATGAGAGAACACTAGAAGGCCTTTTACTTGTCAAGACTTAACTCCACATTTCAAAGAAGAGACCCAAGTCACCCCTGCACTACTTGTAACCCCACATACAAAGAGAAACAGGTACCCTGACCTCAAAGGAAGCAGGAACTGGATCTGGTTGCAACAGTGCACCAACTTGATCAGAAGGGGAGGGGGTCGCTTTTGTGGGTTTCAATGTTGGGTTTTTTAATAATTTTTTTGATGAGAAGCCTTGCAGACCTAGATCTTAAAGAACAGGAGATGGCAAGCAACTTGACACTGTGCAAGCAACTGTCAAGAACATTGAGAACTGAGGACTGAAGTATCTTTTCTTACACTGTGGTGGGAAAAACTACTTAACACCTACTGCAACTAAAGAAATCAGAACATCTCAGGTAATAAGTAACCTGAAGAGCTCATTACATGTTTTCTTTGAAAAAACAAAACAATAAGTTCCAGCTCCAAGTGCCAAAGTAATCATTTCAGCTATCTTCCTTTTTTAACCAAACTTAAAGTTGTGTCAGGTCACCATTCAAACCTTTGCAATAAATTTTTAAGTGAGTACAGATGTCACATCTGTTACAAAGTTGAAGAAAAGAGCAGAGAAAGCCAAGCCCCAACATCTTACCTCTGTGTCAAGTTCTCATTAGCAGCTGGAATCAAGTCAGTAGGGTCCCTGGGGTCTCCACTTCGAATGCTATTAGCAGCTTTGATTGCCCTGTTATAGGCTTTGTCAAGTTCTTCCATAATAAATTTCAGGTCTGAGGAAAGGTGAGGTGCTGCAGTGAAGCGCCAGAACAAACATGGTAGATACAGCAGGATAGCAACAAGCAGAAGGATGTATGGGAAGAACTGCAGGGAGAAAAAAAACCCCTGATTAGGCTTCACGTGCATAAGTAATAAGTCAGCCTATCACCATCATTCCCCATAAGCATTAGGTTTCCTAGAGACTTATTAAATCCCTATAATTTTATTTAAATCCTTCTACTAAAACACTATTTTGTAATTATTTGGGATATGCAGGGAAGAAAAATCTCATTCTAGACAGCTCCAATAACTTTGCTGCTGCTTAGAGCTTCCCCCCACCAAAGGAAAAAAAAAAACAAACACGCAGAATAAAGGTGCCATGATCTCAATAACATTTTCAATCCTGATAACAATTTCTGCATATTCAGAACCATTGGAGCTGACACTGAGAAATACAGCATTAACCTGGGGAAAAAAACAAATAGCACAGCAAAGCAGCAATCAGAGGGGCTGACTGAAAGAAGAAGACAGCATCACCTAACTCACCCTCCCCAGTGTGTCAGCATTGTTCATAGCAACTAAAATACTCCAAACACCAGCAAAATCTCTCCTGCTTTCCGTTATCTGTCAGGAGGTTAATGAATAGAGCTGCTACAGCTCTGCCTCTGCCTGCAAACACACATCTGTTCAGAGTGCATGACATCCAGTGACTGCAAAGGATGTAAGTGTGGCTGTAATACTTCAGGGTATTTAAATATTTTCAGATAACACCTAAATGGAAATCAACACACAGCATCAGAATGGTCTGGTGTTAATGCAGCACTGAGAAGCCAGTCCTTACATGGTCACAACTGCTTATGGAGAGGGCTGAAACAGGTACAAAAAACAAGTTTGAACTTTTTCCATCTTTCTTCTATTTGTCAGCAAGTAAGTTTTTGTCATGTAATTTTAACTCTAATTCCTTCCAGCTGCAGGAAAGATGGTGTTTTCTATGTTCTCTGACATTATATTCGAAGTATAAAATCATACATAACATTACCCTTAGAGAGACATGATGTTAGACAAACAGTTTGTTAATGAAATGCACTGCAAATTCAGCCAACCTCCAATTCAGATTTTGATAGCAAGCACACTTAACTCAAATCTAGCATCAGTGCATACAGAACTTTAAGTTAGTTGAAGAAATATGAAACAGATGTAAGACATCACAAGTGTTACAGCCATGTGCCCATGCACATTCATTGGCAAAATCAGTGGATTTTTAGAGGGAGCTTGAACTGAAGTCATTAATCACTGCAAGTGGAAAAGCTACACGTACATTTGCAGGTATTTAACAAGATGAAAATCTGGACCTAATACAACTATGTTAACTTGTGTTTGCATTAATCAAGAGAGATTAAAGTTTTGCATGCACAAAGTAAGCAATTTGATGTTATGGAACATTTTATTCAGGAAAATTACTTCTAATATTGCCTACCATTAAAGCAAAATCCTGTGTTATTACTGGCAGTAGGAATGCATATGATGTATTAGACCTCAAATGACTGACTTCCGTACTCTCAGCAGCCCATAAAAACTGCGCAGAGCTCTGCCCTCACTACTGCCCCTCCCACTTCTTTGTACACAACAGATAACATCAGATCATCTTCCTTTTCCAGGGGTAGACTTTCCAAGTGAGATGTAAAGCTCTGGCATGCCCAGTGTATTTTGGACAACATATCACCAGCACAAGAATTTGGCATTCTTATTTATTACTGTGGACAATGTCACCAGGTCCAAGTCCTGATGCCTTGGTTTACCCAAAACTTCATGGTTTCATGTCCAGGTTCTAGCACCCCTCTGAATTCTGTATTATGTAAAAATAGAAATGATCTGTCTTTGAACCCATCTTATACTTATCTAAGCTCCTCTAAACTGCTGCAACACATTTTTCATGGGTCTTAACAAGTGCTTAAGATTGCATGCATAGCTGCAAAGCCTGTTTGACTTCACTTACCCCTGTGTCATACACCTCTGAGCCACCTTCCCCTGGTGCCAGATGGGGAAAGAAACAACAAAGGCGCATCTGATTTAGTAAGGAGCAACCAAAACACCTTACATTGGATTTAGTACTCACTCATTTCAAATTTTACAGGCATAAGATGATTTATTAATTCCCTTTCTGACTCTCAAAACCTGATGAAATGCCACCAACAGTATTCTATATAATCCTAGAGATCTCTTTACCCCGAATAGTACAAGACATGTGGTAAGAGGCAAGATAGTTTTCACACTGAAGTTACAGCCCCAAGCCTCCATTGTTCCAGTCTCGACTTCTTCATTTATAACTTAAAAGAATTTTGCACTTGTGTAGCACATTGGCATCAGCCCTCTTGCTCTGTCCCAGATGTCCTCCAATGTTCCCTTCTAGCCCACCCTCACTAGGCTGCTGCCTTAAAAAAACCAGCCTCTGCCATCCTGCCTTGCACCTCCTCCTCTCCCCAGCTCCTTCGCCACTGCCTCCTCACCTAGAAGCATCACACTGCTGAAGAAAAGGCTCATTTGCTGTGCATTTGCTGGGCTTCCTCTCGCCAAGCTCTCATCACTCCCAAAGCTGCAGCTTATGGCACCGTAAGTAAACTCTATGCAACTCTTTTCTGAATAGTCTCAAAACCAGAGCAGCAGCATCATTAGTGCAGCTCTTTCCGTTTGCAAACAGAAGTTGTATTTGTCATCTTTTCCACAGCACTTGATGCACAATTCCATCCTTCTCACATCCTGGCTTTTTTAAAAATTAAAAATATACTTGTTCTATTTTTTAACAGTAGGCTTAGATAACCAGCAAATTGTTTTGAATCATTAAAATGTAACATCTTGAATGACAGGCAGAAGTGAAAATGCAAAGTCATCAGGCATTAGTCCTAGGTTTCAGAGCAGCAGACTTGGGTTGTCCATCTGACAACATTTGACAGTCAAACATAATGACTTCTCATTTTAAGCAGAGGACTCTGTGGTATTTGTGCACAGACAACATCAGCCTTGTGCCATCAACCTGTCTTTTATGGTTTATGGTTTTATGGTTTATTTGCTCCCTAGGCGCCGAATACAAAAGGAGGAAATGCCACTTCAGTCTTGGGTAGTTTGTAGCATTGAAGTAGAAGGAAAGGTCACCAATCCCAAGAAATGTATGGTCAAAGATATGCCAGAGAAAGATCCTGGCCCAGAAGTGAAACTCAGTTTTTCCTTTGCTGTGTACTTATCAAGTTCCTTCTCAACACATTCAGTACGAGACTGACAAAACGAGTGGTGTGAGCAGCGGGGACTCAAACTGCAGCGCCCTGTAACGTATTGCTGAGCTCCTGAAAGCTAAGGAAGACAGAAGCAGGTTCTCCTGCCTTGCTTGGCCCTTAGCCTGATGGCACTCTAGGGTGGACAGCAGCCTCCGAAGGAAGAAGAGCATTTGGAAGCCAAGAGGCTGCCCCTGTACTGCTGCAGGTCCTGTAATTTGACAAGCCCTTGAGCCCTGTGCACATTCCAGGCTGTTTAAGTAAATCTGTTAGCACTCAGCTACTGTTCAGCAAGAACATGCACGGCTAGAGAAGAAGAGGCATTTGAGCAGTCCATTTGCAGAAGCACATAAAGTGCTGGAATCACAAAACTGTGTTTTGAAGATGCATAAGCATCACACTCTCCCAAAGGTGAAAGATAAAATCAGACTAAAGCACACAATAGTCTGTCATCACCAGCTTCAACTCTGCTAAGAAGAAGCAAATACACAGCAAATAAGTTAAAAGTGCATTTAAAATAACTGCTTTATAACATCAAATATGCTTTCATTACACAAAAAAACATAACTGGAATTGGAGTGACACAATGGGCATTTTCAGGGACCTGATCTACAGAAAGCTTGCCAGGGTCTGGATAAAAATGCCTGGAAGAAGATGAAAATAACTTCAATGGTATTTAGAAAACAATAGCTTTCTAATTTTACTGCATCTTCAGTCCTTATTTCCTCTGGGCAAACACTGTACAAGTGACTGAAAGCATTCTGACTTCCACCTACCTGACCATGGTCAAAGAGTAACTGAAGTACAATAGCACAAAACTTTAGCTGCACAGGTCTGGGTAACAGCTTTGAGAAAATTAATTGGCAGACAATTAAAAGAATGAAGCACCGAAGTGCCTTCATTAAAATACATTAACATGGTGAGACGTCTCTCTCTTCAGTTCCAGTTTTGGAAAAAGCCCAAGCAAAGGCACTAGTCTCCAAACAAGCTAATGACAGCAATTACACATTTCCAGAAGCAAAGGTATTAAACTCCCTCTGGATATGACCCTATTCCTGTTTGCAGCAATGGGAGGTATTTTATTTGTGTTCAGCAGAAACAGCTATAAATGACTGATCATTCTAAATGAGATCCTATCCTGTCTCCAAACCTACAGGTGAATCTCAAACCCTATGTCACCTTTATCCCACCTGTTACATACTTTCTATTGCTATAGAATTACTTTAGAAACTATTTTGATATAGCTCCGAAATTGTACTTCTCCAGTTTCAATTAGCTCAAGCCATGATCACCAGTGGAGGCTGTGATGGCTGTATTCTGGACTCTGGGGGACAGATGGCAACATGGTAGTCAAGGGCTGCCTGGAACAGTGACACAGACCTCCTGGTGCTGTACATAAGTCAGTCATCACACTCCATAAGCAGTGGGCAGCCCAGGGCCTGTTAAGCTTTCCTGCACAGCTACAGACTGCATGCCAGGTTCTCCCCCTGAGCAGGGATACCTCTCAAGGTTACTCCTCAAGGCTAAGAAATTCCTTGCTGTAACACACAGTCTGTAGGTGATAAATAGCATGCTTGAAATCTCAGCTAAGCAATATAAAGGATTGACAGTGCACATAAAATCCTTTAGACATAAACTGTTGAGAAGTCTGGGACCAAGTTTGAACCTATCCACAGCTGAACTCCCTGCTGAGAAGTTTAAAATACAAAGGAATCCTTTCTGAACCTCATGACTCAACAGGAGGTCTCCCTAACAATTCTCACTCTATCCTCCATGCACTAAATAATTAAGTGTATCTTCCCACTGAACCTTGATAAATCACTGTCACATTTACCATTGAACTGTGTAAGTCACTGCTTTGTATCAACACATTGTTGCTTCTCTCTTATGAGTGGATGACTCCATCCACAACAGATTGAAGCAGCTCTACTAGTAAACTTTCAAACATTTATAAATGCATCTGCATATGGGTGTCCTTGCTCTGACAGCCCTTAATCTCTCTGGGAAGGCTTTGCAGGTGAAACACAAGGAGCCCTCAGCTAACTAAAAAATTGTACAAACAGTGAGTAACTAGACCCAGGTAAAAATCTGTACCATCAATAAAATAAATTACCCCAAGATTTGTTTTGGTGTATTCACAGACAAGTGACTCAAAGAACAACTCAAGGGTCCATGGTAAATCTTACTTCTTTTACAAAAAAGTGAGGGTTTCCACATAATTTTAGTTCATGCATACAAAGACTGCAGACCCACTCTCTGTAGTCAACGTTTTCAGCAGGTCCCAAAGCACGCATCCTTCACTTTGAAAGATCTGAGCCAGACAACTGACCTTTCCTGACTGTGCCACATGTGAAGACCTATTCTTTCAGTCAGATGAATTGTTTGCCTGCATTTCATGTGAGTACAAATCTTCTTTTTCTGGACAACCCTTCACCCCTTCTTTGCTTACCTTTATCGTCTTTGCTTCTCCCCAGTTAATAGCAGACTAGAAAATACAGTAATTAAAAAACTCCCTAGAAGACTCTTGATCATAGGCAGATCCATCCTAGCAATCCAAATTTCAAAGTCATCACTCAGTGTTCAACCACCCCTCAACATGCTTGGCTGCTATCAAGAGCCAGTAAGATGATACTCACTGTTCTCCTGCTCGAGTTTTTATAAATTTCTCTGTGCACTATGGATTAAAAAGGCTTCACAGTGCAGTCCCCTCCTCTCCTTCTCCACTAGACTGCGAGGACTCACCACACACAAGGGCCAAAAGCTTTTCTTCTCCTTCCAGTTAAGGATCAAGACAAGTTTTACCAAAATAACTTGTCAGGTGGAGAATTCGTCTTTAGAGACAATAAGCAAACTACCTGCACAGGGCAGGCAAATACAAAACTCCTCCATTGCCATTGAGTGTCTGTCTTCACCACTCACCTTTAGAAACAAACATCTCTATTCTGACACTTCAGACAGACACAAAAAACTTCTTAAGGGTACTAAACCTGAATGGAAAATCTCATAAGAAAGGAGAGGCAACACAATAGTGAAGCCTGACCAGAATAAGTTTCATCAATGACAAACCTGAAGATGACTCTTGTCAGAGTACTCAACTATATAATCATTTTGACAGCTCTTTCACTGACAAAAGGGAGGAAATCTAAGCACTAAACTAATTATGCAGGCAGGACCTACCACAGTCTCTTCTTTATATCTCTCTCTGCAGGTATTTTGTTCATTGAATTGTGCATTTTAGTACACAACTCATTTTGCTTCCTGCTAAGGCTTATCCAGTGCGAGGAGTTTCTAGGATCACTGGAAATTTCAGAACTCCTGTTCTCCATGGAGAGACAACACTCCTGGGCACCCTTTAGGAGCAAAATGACCACTAGAGAGTCAAGGAACCCAGAAGTTTGAAGTATGCTCTTTTTCCATTTCCAAACTGATAAATTCAACCCCTGGGAGAGATCTCCTAGAGCAGAAAGGACAACTAGTAAAGGTGCCAGCTTTGGGGAGTGCCCAAAACTGAAACTCACATTTTACTGCTCAAAAAACCAAAAATCCCAGAGCAAACTTGAACTCTGAAATAGGAGGGAGATAGCAAGGTTTCAGTTTTTCTGTAATGCAACCTAGGTTTGATAATCCTCCACAGCAACCAAATGCTGAGAACAAAAGCAGTGCAGGTTACTACAAGCTGACTTCTTCACCAAAGAGCTACCTGTTCCTGCTTCCTTTCTGTACCACACTGAGCACTGCCCCAGGAGGCAGTACTTCTGACAGAGCACTGAGGGCATGGCAGAAAGAAATCCATCCATTTTAATCAGCAATGGGGCCTCAATCTCATTCCCCCAAAACCTTAATATAATACCTCCTTAAGCATTTTTTATGGAGCTTTCCAGCATGCCAATACGGTGAGATACTAAGTGAGTCAGAGTTTTGGAAAGAACCTGAGATGCCCTGCAAATAAAAGCTCTGCTTCCCAGAAAGCAGGAAAAAAGTTTTAAGTGTTGTTTTAAGAATAATTGGGCCTAATGATCCCTGCTGTCCTTCTGTGTACATCCCTGTAGATGCAGAGTCAGGTCTCCACTGACCTGAGCACAGAAGTCCTCTCTTTTCTCCTTAACATAACTGTGCTCCCAAAAGGCTCTGCTCCAGCCATTTTTAAAATTATCATCTAGCCAAAATCTGCAGAGCAATGAGCTTGTGCATACTTTGCAGTGCAAAGTGCTGGGGAGAGATCCCAAGCCACTCAGCAGCTGTTGACCCTGGATGCAAAGAACAGCCTTCAGATACCAGAGTGGGAAACAAAGTTCACAGTTAAACAGCTGTAACACCACTCCTTCCTGTAAACTTGTAAAGCACACAGGCTGATGAGCAACCAGAAGTATATTAGTTAACATTGACCTCCAAAGAGCATCTGCAGCTCCCCATGTCTGGATCAGGGTGGGTGGCTAATCATGGATCTAGGAAGATGAGTCACCAGCCTCTGTTACAGCCCCTGGCTCAGCTGTGCAGATGCACTTCCTGCAGACAGTCTGCAGGATATTTACAAGGAAATATCACATACCATACATGTCATGGAGGAACTGCAGCAATTTCTGATACAGCACTCCTCAGCAAATTAACATGGGTTGCATCATAAAAGTATGAGTGCTTAAGCTATTCATGGCTAGCACCTAGTCCTATCAGTAGGTGACTATCACATGAAATTCAGGAAAAAAAATTTGGGTAACAAGAGATCATTCCCTCAAGAGGAAGGGGCAGCAAAATATCCAGGTTTGCAGGTGGAGTTTCCAGCACTGTGAGATGTTTCAGCAGCTTTGACTGGCCTCTGTAGAAGCTCTGGCTGAAGTGGAGTCCCAACTGTGCAAGGAAGGGTTAAGGCTAGAAACCAACAAGTCTGGCTTATAATATTCATGAAACACATGCCTATTGGGTCAAGGTTATCAGTGGAGCTAACTGGAGAAGCCAAGAGTAAATCCTCAATTAATTATTTGAGTCAGCAAACAAATCAGAAACAGCCTTGAATAGTCTCTCAGAGATTATACCACCAGATGACTGTGTAATACATTCTGAAGCTCAGAATACAGAAGCAAAAGCCAGGAATACAGGTGCTGCAGGTCTCATACCAGAGCTCCCTCTAACACCAGTTTCTCCTCTGCTTCCAGGTGCCAGGGGTTTATATGTTCGGGCAAGTAACGAAAGGGATGAGGAAGGCAGAACACAAATTTGCAGAGCCCAACAAGCATTTCTGACTTTGGCATCAGCACTGCTCAAGCAGGCTGAAGCTGCCTCTTGAGTTGAGTCAGCTCCAGGCATTGGCATGGCATTAACTCAGTGTGCAACTCCTGCCAAACCCCAGCTAACTGCCTTGAGCCAGCTCAAGTATCTTAAAACCTACTGCACTTTTAACCCATAAAATAAATCTCTTTCTGTGCTTTACATGATGCTGCTTTACCTGAAGCAATGAAAGCCAGCTCATGGTTTGCCTGTGGACATGCAGAAGAGCATGCTGAAGACAGGGGTTAAACCTGTTGGTACTAGTGATTAATTTCATCTCCCCCAAAATATCTATCTGCCACAAGTCTCTCTCCAGGCACAACCGGCCAGGAGTAACACAATAAAAATATAAAATGTTTTTATTACCCTGTTTTCCTAAAATAAGCTTTTACAAGCATTAAGGCAGTTGTTGTGTCCTGTATTCCAGTTTTAAAATAGTTTCTGGCTAAAGCCAGGTGAAACATACCCTCCAGGGCAACACAGCAACATTAACATTACTCTAGTGTCAGAAAACTGGTAACCTTTTATTTAAAAGCAGAAAATACCTCGTCTAATACTACCCCCTTTGGAAGTAAGAGAAAGAAAATATTCTAAAAATAGAGTCAAGTCAAGGGCAAGGACTACAGCAGAGCAGAGAACCCAGAAAAGTGAGGCAAAGCTAGGTTTCTATGTGGGAGTAACTTTGCCAGGACATGGAGACCTATACATACTTTATGCAGCCACAGGGGTATGTTTTCTAAGTTGTTGCGGGATGGTTGCTTCTGCTGCACAGCTGCCCAGCAATAGGAGTCCACATAAGCAGCTTGTCGCCAGGAGAAAGAGCTGGGTGCAAAACAGCTTATCTGAGCACCTGGGAAAACAAAGCAACAGTCATTGCATCCTCAAAAGATTAAAAAGAAAAAAAAAAAGAAGAAGAAGAAAATAAGTTTAGGAAGAAAAGCACACATTTAAGATATTATGGGATCCAAAGTAACCAAGATAAGCAATCAGACAAAGCCCAGCAGCTCTGCAAGGAGGAGAGATCCTGACTTCCCACTGCCCCCAAAGACTAACTCCCACAAGGATCCATCTAAGGATGTCTCCTAATATGTTTGAGACAGCATATTACAACACCTGCATTTTAGACCTATTTCTGTAAGTCTTGTGGAGAATGTGACCTTAAAGACCTTTCTCACACTTAACTCAGGCTGGCCAAAGGGGAACTAACACATACAAAGTGTGACCAGATCAGGCCCGAGGCAACAAATGCCATCACATAACCATGTGTCACAACTTCCCAAAAGCACAATCTACAGCTCACATGTCTACTGTAACAAGACCCCAAACACTGTTCTTGCAGCCCAGCAGTCCTTGCAATGATGGAAGGGCAGGTTTTCTCAGGGAGCTGCCACTTCTTTTCCTCTGAGACTGCAAAATTATTTGGAGGGGTTCAAGTTATATCTGTGAAAACAAGGATTTCCTCCCGTAATTTTTGGCAGAGAAACTGTGGCCCCAGACACCTCCAAAGAGTGCCAAGCCCCTCCTCATCAATGCAGTGATGTGCTGTGTCCAAGATTATGCATAACACTATTGTTCCCATTTACTCCCAGGACCTCTGCAGCTGCTCAGGAGCCTCAAATTAAGATCAAGGCCCTAACTGACAGCAAGAGCAGCTATTTACCAGCCTTAGGGTCAAATTCTGCCCTGGCCAGTCACAGGTACCAGGTGACTCCTCCTACAGCATAGTTTAACCAGGAAAAGTGGTTATGGGACATGGAGTACCAGTGGCTCCTCAGGTAATGCCAGTAAAACAGGATGAAGGGGTTCAACTTTCTCTCTGAAGCTTTGATAGTGAAAGCAATCTCCCCAACACAAACATATTTCTACCAGACTTTCCTAAATGTTGCAACAGGACAGTAATTTCACCAAATAATTACACAGAGTGGACATGGCTCTTCCATGAACATTTCTCCTAAGAGCAACACTTTCAACACTTTTGCCAATATCAAAAGACCAACAGGGGAAAATTTGCCATATTTTTTCCCCTTAACACATTCATCTAAGTTATGCTAATGGCATTGCTGTGTGCTTTATGGGAGCAAGTATGTAATATAAGCCTGTATCATTTGTTGTGCCTTTTTGCTAGTTTTCAGAGAATAAGAACTTCTTTTGGAAAAGGAGCCAACTGCATTCACCATGTAACTTGTACGGCCTCTTTCCAATGCAGCATAGTCAAAGAGCTCTATGAATAAAAGCCTTTCCACATGAGTCACTATTATAATTATTTCTAGGGCTGTAATACCATAATGACATGGTTTAAACATCACTGTTTGACCTGTCACAAGTCTCCCTTATGGAAAACAAGTTACTGTTTATCAGAGCAGAGCTCATGTGATTTAGCCAAGTTGGCACCAGACAAGCACTTGCACTCCCCCAAAGCCTTGGGAGTTTTTGTTTTCCAGATGATTTCCATTAGTTGTGGAAACCAAAGAAATAATATATTGCAGGGGGGAAAAAAGGGGAGGGGGAAAGAAAACAAATAATAAAGCAGGCATTTAATGCCTGCTCTCCACTGGATAGGGACCATTCATGCCCTGCTCTCATCATTTGACCAATCTCCTGCTGGTGGCTGTGCCCGGTGTGGAGCAGCCAACAAGCGAGCCTTTCAAAAGAAGAGCACCGGAGTGTCCAGAAAGATGCTTTGTCTTATTCATATCCGTGTATCCACAAAAGAAACACATTCCATGTGTTCATTCTCGTTAACGGGTGGAACACCACTTAAAGTGATGGAGTGTTTAAAAGGCAGGAGTGAGGAAAAAGGCAGGCAGGCCCCTTCTCCACAACCAGTGATGAAAAAGGCAGCCAGCCTCCTTATCCAAAATGTCATGTGCACAGCTTCATACCAGAACAGCCACACTGATGCCAGTGCTGCAGCAGAGCAGTGACCAGCACTCACAATCCCCCACGTTTCAGCAGGGACACTGGAAACCTGACTTTGGAGCCAAGCAGACAGAGCTCAACCTCAAGCAGGGGGACACTCCAGTTGTTGTACTGGTTTTTAACTGACTGCAGTCTTGTTTGTGAACACTTGTTAATTCAAATTACAACTCTGCAGTAATGGTGGTAATGTTAGGACTTACACAGGGAAGATGTTTTTGTGCATCATCCATATAAAACATGGACCATTACACGCCTCAGAAAAAGATGGAAAATGGTGACCATTTTCTTTCTTCCTTCCTCCCTTCCAAGGAGTAATTGCAGTATATGTAGAGAGATAGTTTATTTTATGTTGGACTCTTCTGGAGGAAGTTGAAAAGAAAATCTGTAGTTTCTATTAGAGAAATTTGGCACAGGGCTACATGCCTTCCACCGACCCGCTGTGCACACAGCTATGCACAGGGCTAGTTTATGAGAGGCTAATAGTCCTCTGCTATCACAGGAACAGCCTCCTGGCTTGGTGGCATGAAGCCATTCCTGTCCCCTGCTCCCGCAAGTAACAGCTTGGGAAGGAGAAAAGCAGCAAACAAGCCCATAACAACAGGGAGATAAAATATCTCAAGAAGGATGAGGAATAACAAAAGACTGTATTTGTTAAGCAGTTGTCACAACAGTCTTTGGCCAATTTATCATTACTCTTGGCAATGGACTTTTTATGTAATCATTTCCTGATACTAAATTAGCTTTGGAGAGGGAGCAATAGGGATTTGATTTTTACTTTTGCAAACAAATGAGGATAAAAAAATTAGCCGTTTATGATGGCAGACCGATTTATAAAGACAGACCACCCAAAAGAGCTGCAGAAAACTAAGGCAGCAATAGTTGTGCAGCCACATATGATGAAATGACACTTTTACAAGAGTGCTAAGATTACCAGATGGGGCTGGTTGTTGGCAGCAGGAATTACTTGCAGGCACGCAACTGAGTGCGGAGTACAAGCCAGAGTCACTGCAGTGAGCGCACAGCAAGGATGAGCTGTCACCCCACGCAGCTGTGGCACATCTTCATGGCTGCTTTGCCAACAAACTTTCAGCTATTGCCTGTACCAGGAATACACTTTTTTCCCAGAGCAACTGGCTCTTCTGCAGCTCCTATGCAGGAAATCTGTATATGAGAAGAAACTCTCAGAACCCCAAGGAAATCTCAAATTGAAAGGAGAATCCCTGCTCAGTACAGGACTGCTTTGTTGGGTCCAAGGCAGTATAAGCCAAGGGATCAGCACCCTCTGGCTGCATCCTTTACAAAAGAGAGGGTAAAACCAGCAAGTCAGACTAGTTTCCTCTTCAGTGGCTCAAAACCTCTCTGCTGACTTATACATCTAATTAAGAAGCTGCAACTATCCGACAGGACATTCAACAATCAATGCTAATCACAGGCTTAACTATTTTTCTTGAACCAGGATCAGATGATTGCAGTTGACAGGATTGAACCTTCAGTAAGTAATTATTTGGGTTCTAATACACTGCAGTCCCTGCAAAAAGATTTGCAAACGCTTGGAGGAAAACCTGGCCATTAATTATTACTATAATTTTCCACGAGGCAAAATTAACTTGCCCTGATACCCAAACATCTGATTTCACTAGCAAGAATTATGTTCTTTTGCAGCCACTAAAGAAAAACCTAAACAAGAAAATCAAGGCACACACAGACAACGTACAGACTGCCAGGCATCATCCAATGCACATCCTCCACACCAACATCAAAAAATATTTTAAAGAATGAAATAATGAATCCCAATGCATACCAAACAAGAAACAAATGTACATGTGGAGAGCACACCTGAAGGAATGACCAAAGTGGAAGGCTGAGTGAAACACAATCCGTTGAAGAAAGAAGTATGAAGCAAATGGTGCACTGGAAAAAAAAAAATCTTTTCACAGAGGTGCTTTGGCAATGGAGTACTAGCAGAATATAAAGCTCAGGTGATACAATGTTTAAGTGAAGTGGGTCAGAGGAATTGGCAGGTATATTTCTCTCTCTACAGGGCTGCAAGTTACCCCTCAGAGAAGTCTCAAAATCATGCAGTGGGAAAAGAGCTGGGTATTATCAAGCATAGCCTTCAGAGTGATAAGTTTTTTGATTCATAGGGAATAGGAATTGTGAATTAAATTTCCACCACTGAGATTTAAGGAAAACAAGGAAAGTTCCCCTTCATCAGAAGAAGCATTACAGTGGCAATGACCACCTAGCTTCCCTGCCAACATGGGTGGTACCCCAAATCTCAGGCAATACCAGAGGCCCATGATTATTTTTACATTTACTCTGGCAGCTAAAGCAGCTTACCATCATTTCCACACGAAATGTAAAGCTGGCTCTACAGGAATTAAACAGAAAAAATCTTACCAACAGCTGAAGATACTCATGCAATGACAGTTTAGAACTTGGTATTATAGCAAATGTTTTTACAGGTTTGACCTGGCTGCCCAGGCAGGCCTGTGCCTGATGCTGGAACTTCTGCTCTTTCCTGAGCACTCCTTACATGCCAAAGAGCAGCACAGTGTATCCTGCTGGGATCTCCACCTCTGACAGAAGCTCTCAGCCTGTCTGGCTGCTCTGGGCTGAGGCTACTCACACACTTGTTGTTTCAGTTCTTCATTAATGCCCTGGGTTTCACAGCATCCTGCTGAATTAAATGCAAGGTGTGCAACAGCCAACTATTAGCATACAGCCTGCTTTGGCAGCACTGGGAGGGGTTTTTCCATCTCTCAGCCAGAGTCTGCCATAGTAATAGTCTTGGGCTTAATCACACCCAACCCAACTTTAGCCCCCAGCTCTTATGAAGTCACAAGATATGATTATTTCCTAAAAGCCTCCCCAGGAACTTGTGAACACGAAGAGAGAGGGACATCAGCACAGAGGACCAGATGGGGTAACAAGAGAGGAAAGGAACCCAATTCAAGAGTTAAGACTGGTTTTTTTCAGTATATTTGCTGCTATTTAGTCTCACAGTTGGGGTTTTTTTTCCATTTTCTATACATTTTAGTCTCATGACTGTTTCAGACACATGATTAACTTACATAGAGAGATACAGGCCCAGCTGGACATGCAGTAAGGGGCACTGATACCATTGTGGTTCCCACAGAAGCTTCTGGGATGCAGTACCCAGAGCTCCCCACTAACACCCTTCACTCTGTGTTTTTTGCCAGCCAAAGCACCTCAAATCCTACAGGCAGCCAACTGCAAAGATGGAGACAAAAAAAACCCAAACAAACTGGGTGAAAAGAGTGCCCATAAATTAGGTGGAAAATGAGCAAGCAAGGATTGTCACCACTAGGCAAGTCCAAAGTGGTCAATGGGGACATTAACCCCGTGGTGTGTAGAGCATAAGGCAAGGCTCCACCTTCCCACCTTTGAGCACCCTCCAGCATGGTAAGATGCACCAGGGGGAAATAAGATGGTTTTAGTGCAGCAAATCTCCATTTTGACAGATTAATGCAGGTGCTGTGGGTTGGTCCATGGTCTGGTACTTCCTAGCCCAGCATCCTGCCACAACAGCAGCACTACCCAAGCCTTTATCATGATTATAACCAAGTTTCCCAGCTGTCTTTACTTAACATATGATGGTTTCTGTGTCCTGGAAAGGCTTACAAGGTGTTTCCTTATATGATAAAACAGAGATGCTAAAACACATTGATTACTTCATCCCAGGTACGTATGAGCCATGCTTAACCAACACCCAAACCAAACACGTAAGGGCTGCTGTGGCCACCAAAAAATTCCCTTCTTCTCCACTCTCCCTTCCTTCTCATGTCCCTTCCCAGCCATCACCTCCCACATGAGCCTGCAGTGAATGCAGCCAGTGCAGGCTGCCATTGCACAGCTGTGCTTGGAAGCTGTTGTATGCAGGAGGTGAAAAATCCTTTGGTGACATGCATGGATGAGCAGTTCACAGTCACCTTCCTATTGGTAAAAAGATGAAAATATTTGATGTTGAGTGGACAGCACTCACATCTGCTTTTCTTTCAGCTGCAACCTAGACAGCCACTGATACTTTTACCAGAACAAAGCTGAATTTTGACAGAGGTCAAAACGTAGCAGCTTGTTTTGATTTCCTCTATGCTCTGTGACTGTATCTGCCTAGGGCTACAGCATCCTGCTCCAAGCAGCACCCTGGGAATAAATATCTATGTTTTCAGCCAAGGTGTTTACAGTAAGAAAGCACATCTTGCAACACACACAATCTGAGTTCAGAAACTGGAATCTCAATCCTGGCTCAGAGCTGTTTGTACCAAAAATGGCACAGATAAAACTCTATTCATTTCTGGCTCATACACTGCTGAGGGTGCCCCATCTTTCAGGTTTTGGGGTTTTTTTTCCTTTATAAGAAGAATTGCTGATTTAGCCATATTTAGGTAGTTTCTGTTACCACACTACCTGACCACCTCCAGTATAACGTACCCAAGAACTGCCAAATAATATAAGGAAAAAATATCAAGCCACAATATAAGGAATATACATGTACAACACAATCCTCACAATCCTATAGTTATTTCCATTTTCCTGTTCCCAGTATATATAAAAATGCATAAAACTATGTAAAATTGTATAAAACAAGGTCTAGCTGCAAAAAGGTAACAGATGCAGGATTTCGAGCAGCAAAGATTCCCAGGGAGAGCAGACAACAGCTCAGTCACTGCTTAACTACTACCAGAACCAGCTTAAAATCCTCACAAAACTACAGCTGACCATGGGTTTCTAGAATATAGCCAAAAGTAAACTTGGCTTAGTTCTCCTCCTGCCCCTGAAGAATGCCAAAGCAGGGTGCAGGCACTAACCCCAGAGTTTCAGCACTGCTCACTGGCTGGGTGCTGCACCTGGGTTTTCCACAGCTCCAGCAGAGAAATCCTCTGTGACTCAGCTGGAATCTCATTTATTTCCTGAAACTCCCATCCAAACTAAAAGTTACTTGGTGGCTTCAGAAAACTTCCATAGCCTCTGTAAACATTTTAATAACTTTGCATAATTAAGAGCAACCGCATGTAGGAGGAAAATTGCAGGTGTCTGATACCACACTGTAACAAAACAGGAAAGCAGAGCAGGAAGGGAAGGTGACAGGATGAGGTGCCAAGAGAACCTGAGGTGGGAAGAATGCAATTATCCCAACAGAAACAGGAGCTGAGCATTCATTTTTGGAAAGGGTGTTCAGTTTTTGTACTCTGAGGCAGGTATTTCCACCAAACATTTTCACATCCACTTCTGAGTTGTTCTTTTCCAGACCTAAAAATGGACCCTGACATTTTCCCTCAGTTTACCACTACTGAGCTTTATCAGGGCATGATTATATCACAGAGTGTTTGAAAACAAACCTTGCTGTCTATTTTATTGCCAGTTGAGCACCACAGCACACACAACCAGGCATTTCCTGCCCCTAAAATCCTCAGTGTTCCCCCAAATGCCTTAATGGAAACAGTTTTGGGCTGCCCCATAAGCAGCCAGCCTGCTGAGCTGCAAGGATCGTGTGGGAAATAGGTGACAGCTGTCACAGCGGCATGGCAGATTTACTATCACTTTCTGTATGGACACCACGTGGTGCAGTTTCACCCATGCCTGGAAATAACAATAATAAGTACTTCTCATGCTTATTCGCATATTTATTTTTCAACTAAAAAAAGCTCAGTTTTCAACCCAATGTTTTCGTCTAACAGGTTCTCAGGATTACAAACAAAAAGAAACACTAGCAAGACGCAGCCCACGTTTACATTCTTGCTTTATGAATCTACTGCACTCACAGACTCAATCTGAAAGAGTCTTAAATTGAAATAATTGAAAGATGAGAACTTAACTCACCTGAAAGAAAGGCATGCTTTACTGAACTCTGCAGTTTGACTGTGTGTTTGTGTAAGGAAGTAAAATGAAAGAAATAAAAGAAACATTGGTACTCAAGCACTGTTTCAAACTGGATCCAGCCCTTCTAGAGTAGAAGCAGAAAGAAGAATTAAGGGGCCAATATACAAGTTACTGCATGGAAATGCAAACCCGCTTTTTCATTGCTTTAAGAGGAAGAAATGTGCACATATCAGTAGCAGACCTAAAACTAAACGAAGCAGGTTAGAGTGCAGAAATATGGATGTATCCATTCAGTTTCTGGATGAACAGAGCTGCCATGGGGCTCAGATCTGGTCTCAGCATTCCCACTCACTGTCCTTCACTATCCTGTGCAGTTATTGCGGGCCACAGTGATCTGGTGCACATCTAGTGCCATAGGGGTGCAGCTGTTTGTAAATACAGCAATTTGGGCATCTTATCTCTGAAGCAGTCTCATATCTGACTAATGCTATTCATGATGGCTTTACACGGATTCACCACTCATCTGAAGTCCCATTCCAGTTTCCACTCTCATGACATTCACTTGACTCAATCCTGTAGACGATGGAGATCAGGCACGTAACACTGAATGGCAATAAACAGGTACATGCAAATCAAACTATCTCTTTGAAAGGCTGGAAATCCTGTGATTCACCCCGTCTCAAAATGGATAGCATTGCTTATTCACTTTTGAAATCTTCATTCATATAGTGCTATTCTTAGCCAAACATAGAAACCCTTGGGTTGGAGGAGACCTTGAAGATCATTTAGTTCCACTCCTCACACCAATGGACTGCTGCGTGATCACTTTTGTAATTTGGGCAGGTGGGTAAACAAAAAGATAGTAAAATAATTGGGGAACTTGGCCTTTTACCCGTAAATCATAGTTTCATCTACCAACTCACAGCAGAAACTGAAAAGTGAACTGGAACAGCTGCAGGAGGGCAAAGGAGCAGCAGAAAGCTTTAGAGAGCTCTCCCACTGCCTGTCCTGCAGATGACCAGCCCCACCGAGCCACCTGCAGCGCAAAGCCAGAGCTCTGCCAGCCCTTCTCCGCGGCACCTGTCCCTGACAGCTGAGCGACACCGAGATCCTACTGCCGAGCACCCCGAGTGCCGGGAGCGGCAGCAGACGGGCAGCTCCAGGGGCACATCCCGGCTGGCTGCTGCAGTCTGAACTGCGCCGGGAAACAAAGGGCGACACGGTTTCAGCGCTCCCCATCGCTCCCACGGGAGAAGATGGTTCGGCCTGGGCTGACAAGGCTCCTGCTCGGGAGGTATGGAGAGAACGGCAGCGGCCAGGGAACGCCCCAGCGAGAAGGAGGGCCCGTGTAAGCGCGGGGAGGGCCGCCCGGGAAGCCCAGCACACCTGGAGGAGCCTGCTGCCACGGATGCTCTCCGGGGCGGCTGTTTTCCGGGAAGACAGCTTTCCTTCCCGCGGCCCAAAGGCGCCCTCTGCCCTGCCCCGAGCGGGAACCCTCTCGGCAGCTGAGCCCCACCGAGCGCTGCGTTCCCGCCCGGAGCTCCGCTCCGCCGCCCCCCGCCCCGCCGAGCCCTTTGTCCGCCGCGGAAGGCGCCGGGAACCGGGAAAGGGGGGCTGCCGGAGTTACCGATGGAGACCTCCTGGGCGAAGGCCAGGGAGATGAGGAGCAGCGGCAGCCCCACGGCGATACAGGTGACGATCTTGTCGAGCGCCAGCTCCAGCCGCAGCCCCTTGTAGCGCGTCTCCGGCGGCTCCTTCAGCAGGAAGTCGGAGAACACGTACTCGGTGGCGATGTGTGCGATGGCCATGGCGGGCACGGCGCGCTGGAGCGCGGCTCGGCAAGCTGGGATGGGTCGGGCCGGGCTGCGCTGGGTTAGGCTGGGCTGGGCCCCGCCCGGCTCCGCCCGGCGCGGCTCGGGAACGCCCCCGAAACCCGGCCCGACCCCGCGCGGCGAGCGGGCGCGGGGCGCGGAGCGGCGTGCTGCAGCTCGGGAGAGGGACTGTGGGCAATGCCAGGCGCCCTGGCGGTCAAGGAGTCACAGAATGGCTTGACTTAGAAGGGACTTTAAAGATCATCTAGCTCCAGCCCCGCTACTGTGGGCAGGAACACCGTCCGCTAGACCAGATTCAGCCTGGCCTTGAACACTGCCAGGGATGGGGCATCCACAGCTTCTCTGAGCAACCTGTGCCACGATCCTCACAATAAAGAATTTCTTCATAAAATCTATTCTAAACCCACCCTCGTTCAGTTTAAAGCCATTCCAACTTCTGCTATCACTGTATGTCCTTGTAGAGTGTCATTCTCCCTCTTTTTTATATGCCCCCTTAGGTACTAGAAGGCCACAGTGAGGTCTGTCTAGAGCCTTGTCTTCTCTGGGCTGAACAATCATAACTCTCTCAGTCTGTCTTCTAGGAGAGTTGCTCCAGCCCGTGCATGGAGCATCTTTGTGGCCTCCTCTGGATGTGCTGTAGCATGTCCATGTCTTTCTTGTGTTGGGGGCACAGCACTCCAGATGGGGTGTCAGCAGAGCAAAGAAGAGGGACAGAATCACTTCACTTCGCCTGTTGGCCACTCTTTCTGATGCAGCCCATGATGAGGTTAGCTTTCTGCACTCTGAGCACAGTTTGTTCTTATCCAGCTTTTCATCCACAAGAATCCCCAATGAGAGGGGCTCTTAGTGGACTCTCCCAGTCTGTACTAATGTCTGTGGTTGCCTCAGCCCAGGTACAGTGTTTGAGTGGAGACTTCTTGTGTCAAGTTTGTGCCTATCAGCCCAGGTCATCTTGCCAGGCACGACCAAGAACAATCTGACTCTGTACATGCTACTCTTCCATCAGCTGTTTTGCACACACTGTGGAGAGCCCCTGAGGCACTTTCTCCAGGCTGATGAGCCCCAGCTGTCTCAGCACTCATGTCCCAACCACAGATGCTCCAATCTCCTAACCTACCTAGTACCATGTACCTCGGCATTTTCCCCAAAATGATTGATCACTGCTTTTCAGGTCAGTTTTTTGGGGAAGGCACTGGGGTGCCTTCACCTTTAATAACCCTTAATTTGTTTGCTCCTCTGTACTTCTCCTGTTGGTTTCTGGACCTCTGTGAGCTTGGAGTATCCTCAGCCCAGGAGTCACAGAAAAAGTCACATGTCCACCCCATGAAGAGCCACCTCCTGTGCTGGGCTGTCATGTAACACTGCCCTAGTTCATTGCTTCCTACAAAAAGGACAAACTATTCCCTTCTCTGCTCAAATTCCCCTTTATAAAACTGCTATTCTATCTGCTTTCAATTGTCCTTCCTATTTTTCCCAAGCCATAAACCGAGGAAATAATTCCTCATATGGAAACTGTTCTACAATACTGATTCCCTTTCTTGTTCTTTTTGGGCTGGTCTTGTGCTACTTTGCTGGATGTGGCCAGGAGATTTGATTTGTGCTGTATACAAGATGCAAGTGCCCCATACATTTATGTAATGGGACTAGGTGGTTTTCTGGTTTGCTCTGTCTTTAATTTGCACTGATTCCTAATATTTAATTGCCTTTCTCTCCACTAAACAACACTGGAGCTAATGTTGTCATTAAAGTATTACAAATAAGATCTTGTTTCAGAGATTCTTAGACAGTATGATGCACATAAGGTTAGGATTGCTTTTTTCCACATGTAGTACTGTAAAT